>PVIH01002214.1:0-132185 GCA_004025045.1 Sigmodon hispidus
AATGAGTTTTATTGTATTAATAATACCATTTCATATATATAAAGTTTATATACATAACTTTTTTTTAATAGGAGCAATGCTAATTCATAACTTTCAACATTTGGTACTTGTGATTCAAATATTTAAAGGCCTGTTTTCTGGCCATTTTGAAAGACATTATTGTTAACTATAACCACTGACTGTGCAGTAGAATACCAAACTTGTTCCTGGTTACCTGCAGTGTCATTTTTACCCTTCTTGAAACCAATTTTAAGATTAGAACAACCTAAACGAAGAATTATTTTCTTTTGGCTTTTTAAACTTATTATTCTTTTCATGATTGCATTAAAAAAAAAGCTCCTGTTAATCATGTTGGCTTATACCTGGAGTTAATCTTCCCCTTTCAATAACTTAATACATTAATTTTCAATTTGTTTTGTTGAATTTAGTTATAATTTTGCAGTCAGATGTTTCATTTATTAATTTTCTACTTATGTATTTGTACTTATGGTTACATAAACTCAGTTCAGATTCTTAGAATACTTATTTTTCATTTAAAGTATTTTCAGTTTGTATTTCTTATTTAACTTTGTTTTCAGTTCAAATACAGTTTACCGTACTATTTTAAAATATGTTGCCATTTCACAGCATTTGTTTCCTGCTGTTCAGTTAAATTTTCATGTATATGTTTGGGAAGGGGATGTAAAGTTTGGCTCAAAGTGTCCTGAAGTCTGTATGTGATACAGGATTTTCTTAGACATCATTCTGTGTTGTGCTGTTAAGGCTATGTAATGCCATTCTTTGCTTTATCTTTGTTTGTCAGTTAATGTTTATGTTAAATAAATAAACAATTGGTTGTTTACTTACACATTGTGATGGTTAGTTGATTGTCAGATTTGGAAAAAAAGAAAATACATAGTCATCTGGGAAGAGGAAATCTAAGATGAAAAATTGGTTTTATCAAATGGGTCTGTTAAGTAGTGTGTTCATTTATAAGATGACAAGGGCTTTGCAACTATAGGCAGTGACATCTCATCATAGTGTGATGTATAATAAAAGTAGATGAGCAATTAGGGCAAAGAGTGATGTAAATAGTGCTTTTCCATGCCTTCTGGATCATTTCTTGCCTCCAGATACTTCTCTTGAATTGTTCCTTTGTCTTCTTTCTATGATGAAATAATATATATATGTACATATATTTAAATTAACTGATTATATCTCAAGTTTATTATTGCCATGATATTAATCACAGAAAGAAAAAAACCTAGAATATAAATATTTATAATATTCAATATAATTGCCGCCATAAATTGCTTATTTTTTCTATTTATTTTACAGGGCAATTTTTTAATTTTTTTGACACTAAATGAATTTGAGAATTTATTTACATAGCAACATTATGCAGGTAATTGGTTACAACGATGTTCACATTTTAATAAGCATTATTCTGAGACAGGATGAAATAATATTGTTTCTAATATTCTAAATATTAAGTATGTACCCACAAATGTTTCTTTAATAAAAGTTGATGATACATAAATTGAATGTTTTCAGATTCACTATTCATTTTAATGTAAATTTTGCGGTAATTATTGAAGGTAAATTAATGTTGTGAATGAATACAGAATTTAAAAGTTGGTAGAATCTTAAACTTTTACATATGTTAGGTTTTTCTTTGAATTTCACCTAAAATAAAACTTGCTATTTATTATAAAATATCATCTTTATTCTATGCACTAATTTTACACAGAATTCTGAGTGGGATTTTTTTTATCATTTGTCCAGAGATAAAGTTTTTATGGTATTCCACAACTTGAAAAGCATCTGTAGAAAATTCATCATTTCTATGAGAACATTTTTTCCCAAAAATGAACACACCATGGTTGTTGAACACAGTGTAGTCAAGATTGAAATAATATAAACAGTGATGCATTTATTTATTATACACATACACAAACATACATATACAAAAAAGACTATCAGCTTGAATTTAAATGTGGACATTTGACAAGTTTAAGGCAAAATAGCTTGAACATGCTGGAAGATGTAAAGGAAGAAGAGTGACATAATTCTATTTTATTTAAATACATTTAAATGAAATGAAAATTTTAAAAATTAAACTGATCATCTTACATAACACATCAATATTGCTTTACTTTATAATTATACTCTTAATCATTATTATTCCTGATTTTTTTCTAAGTATAGTTTCTAATCACTTCAAGTTTTATTATTTTCTGAATTCCCTTCATCAACACCATTAATTTGTTTATTTAATCATGGTTAACCTTCATCACTGCTTAAAACAAAGTTCAAGACTTCTCCATTCCCTCTCCTTGACTGTCCTTAGCCACTGAGTGTTATAGCATGAGTGCCTTGAGATTTTCTTTTAAATTTTAATAAAATTGTGTTACTGTGTGTTGTGGTACGTGTGTGTGTGTGTGTGTGTTTGCATGTGTGTATTTAACACATATGATGTGCTGGTTTGAATAGGATCTCTGTAACCACTGGTGCAAGATCCCTGTTTGAGAGCACTGTTTAGAAATTTTATGAAAATTTCAGGAGATAGGGGGTTTTTGGATAAGCACCTCACTGGGGGTGGGCTGTCAGAGTTTATACTCACACTTTACATCAAACTCTGTCCCTCTGCTTTTCATTTGTGTTTGAAGATGTCCTGTCTATCTCCCTGCTGACATGCCTACCACCACTTCTCATAATGTTTCTCCATATAGAACTATAAACCAAAATTAGTAATTTTTTCATGAGTTGCTTAAGTTTGTGATGTTTTATCAAAAGAAAGACAAGCTAATACTGGAATCTGCAAGAGTAAGTAACAACAATAAGAACAGATGTCTCAACAACTAAACACATTGGTACTAAGTTACTTTCCTCTAAAAACTTATGTTTGTGAGTAAAAAGTTAATTAAGATATGCGATGAGGTAAATTGTACGATGAGTTGTATGTTCATTCACTGGTGTTAAAACCCTCAGCGTGCATAACTTTAATTGTGTAAATGTTTTACTTATGTGTATAATCAGGTTAACAAACATTGAACTAAGAACACACTTTTATTTTCAAATTGTCATTTTACCCTGAAGCTTCAAAAAATGTTATTTTAATTCAATTCTTTTCTAACATCATTTTCCTTATACTATAAACTATGAGCAGTAATTTCTCAGGGAATTTGCAACAACTCTATGACTTATGTTAGGATTAAGTTGTGTCAAAGCACCATAACTCAATAAACATGAATACAGACAAATGAAAAATTCATTTATCATTTGTCTTTTCATTTGCAAGGATTTTTTTAAATAAGAAAATTGAAGCAAGTCACAAATAAATAGCTATGAGTCTATTCATCTCTATTTATGGCAGAAAATGATTATTAAATCTGTTGGCATAACAATATCTCAGACTTGAAGTGATTTAGAGGCTCAAAACCCAAACAGGGCATTATGTACATTCATTATTTGCTCGCTTTTGAGGAAAATGACATCTGTGCAATGCTTTCTTCCCAGAATATATTCATTTCCACATAAGCTGAATTTAGAAATGTGACAGCTACTGTAGAATAACATTCCTACTCTTTCATGTATTAAACACTAAAATTAAAAATATATCCATGTACACATTTATTTCAGAAGACATAATTTATAATTAAGTACTGATCAGTATTCTACAGTGTAAATATGCCCATTTTATGTAAAACATATCCTTAAAATTTTAACCTTTCAATGTGAAATTACATATTTTATATTTTTAGGGCTCAGACTGTATGAATCTGACTACATATAGTAATTTTTGTGTGTATAAGCACAGTATACAAAGTATTTTGTTTACCTACAACACTACCATATATTAATTTGCCCCTCTGTAAGCAAAATCAATGGGATGTTGATCAAACATTGTATTTATAGATGTGATCAGTTTATACATTTGTTGAAATTCATGAAACTGGTTTCATATTTCACTTTAATATTTTAAAGTGTTAAAATTTAACATATTATGTTTTTATTCATAAGTCTTTAAATCCATTAGCTATGGCAACATATCTTCTTCAGAAAAATATCTTCCTGAGTAGAAGTAACAGATAATGCTCTTTCATATATTGAAAGATTTTTAGTCTTCAATCTTTCTTGTTTATTATAAATAAAGTTTCTATAAATATTTAAGTATAAACTTTTATGTCAAATGACTTGATAATAGGAATTGCTGATTGAGGTTAAACTTTATAATGATTTATCAAAAATATTTAGGAGTTAAATGTTAATATATTGATTAGTGACATAAATCTGACTAATTTTTGCATTTTGTCTACAGTTACATTGCTTCTTTCCTGGAATTATGAAATCTATCCCTATTTTAACCACAATATATACTTTAATTCCCTGTATTATTGTCTTCATACCAATGTTTATTATTTAAATCACAAAGTATTAATAGATCCTATAGTCATACTTTATACAATAGCTTCTTATTTCTAGTGTAATTTAAGTTAACATGATCATTTCAATATTTCCCTTTCCATTTTAGTCATATAAAATCCCTGAGCTGTTTTATTGCTAATTCACAGAGCACAATGCAGGTTCTCAATAGTGTGCATTATTTTCTACAGGTGTAGCATATTTCTGTTTCTGTTCTATAGTGTGTATATTGATTTTTACATAATCATTATGGTAGAAAATACTTCTCCTGGTATTTTTCCATGTTTTCTTTTTATTATTATTATTATTATTATTATGAATAAAGTCATATTATTCATTCATGCATCCTCTTTTTCAAACTCCCTTCTCCTCCTACCCATTCCCGTCACTCTCCCTTCTCCCCCTGAGAGAGTAGTTTTGGAGGGCAAAAAAAAAAAAAAAAAAAATCAGAGTATGTCAGAATGGACATGCTAGTGTACAGAATATGACTCCATGAAAAATAAATCAATCCAGCACTGAAATCTTAAAGCAAATAATACCCATTAAAGATGTCCATGAAATAGATAAAAATGAAAAAATTCCTTTTCTTCGTGTTGAGAAAATCAGAGATCACTTTTTATATGTTTTTCTTTCCGCTTGTTTAAACCTCTTTTATTTTTTAATATTTTTATTTTTTATTTGATGATTTTGCATCATGCACCCCATCAAACTCAGTTACCTGTCCTCTCAGTATCATACCCACACTTATGGTCTCCCCATTTACAAAAAGCCCCTTCATGCTCCTCATTTACTTGATGGAGCATAATTAAACTCCCTGTGGCCAACCTCTTGAAGAAAATGAGTTCTTCCTCACCCACACCTCAGCCAGAGTCCAACAATGCAGAAGTGAGGCACTGTGTCATTTAGCTATGTTCTACCCTTGAGCTCTTGTATACAATCGCATCTTTTTATTTTTTACTTTTTTGCTTTTTTTCTTTTTTTGTACCAGTGCTGTACTGTTTTTAATTACTGTGGCTCTCTAATCTATCTTGTGGTTAGAAATGGTAGTCCTTCTAGCACTGGACTTTTTGTTCATGGTTGTTTTGACTGTTTGAAGTCCTTTGTCATTCAATGCGAATTCTAATTTGGTTTTGTTTATTTTTTGTTGAGTGCCATGAGGATTCTGGTTGGGATTGCAATAAATATAAAAGTGTCTTTTGATAGAATGGTCATTTCGCAATATTAAATCCACAAGTTCATGAGCAAAGGATGTATAACAGTTTTTTACATTAGCCACCTGCTCACAAATAATAACATGAAGTGTAAGGATTTCCAAAGCTTGCATTCACCTGGAATGTAACTGTCAATCATCCCCCTTGGTGTGGCGATGCAAACATGGGACCACCCACCCTTTTAATGAAAGGGTTCACACAAGCCCCAGCCCCTTTTTCCCTTTTCTCTCTGCTCCCTTCTGCCCCATCTCTGCTCCCGGGTGTAATAAACTCTAGTGTGGTACTTCCGGTGTTGAGATTCCAAAATCATGCGCCTCGTGCAAAAAACTAACATGAAGACTTATTAATTATGAAAGCTTGGCCATTGTCTTAGGATTGTCCCACTAGCTCTCATAACTTAAATTAGTCATTTTTTTTTATTAATCTAAGTTTTCTCACACAGTTTTTACTCTCTCCCACTCTGTGTATCTAACTCTTTCAGAGGCACAGTGGTGTCTTCTTTTCACACCGAGATTTACCCCTCTGTCCACAAATGTGTGAGTACATGCCCTGCTTATCTTTTTGGGTTTGAGATCTTTTGCTCAGGAAGATACTCTCCAAATCCTTCCATTTGCCTACAAATTTTAGGATATGATTTTTTTCTTACTGCACATAGTACTCCATTGTGTAGATGTACCATAGTTTGTTAATCCATTTCTCATTTGAAGGGCATCTAGGTTGTTTCCAGGGTCTTGCTATTATGAATATTGCCGCTAATGCTTTTGGGGTGCAAATGTGTGTATTTAGGGTATATGACCAATATACCCTGGATCTTTGGGGAGATCTTTTTTGAGAATTTTATAACCATGATGGTTGTCAAGATAATAAAGCATCCTTAATGCTCTAATCCTAAATGTTTAGAGTTAAATTCACACTTCTCAGCTATACTAAATGCAAATAAAATTCAGTGACTCCAAAGTTCTGCTTCTGCTTCTTTTTGACATTTTTTTAAAATTGAAACAACCATTTATTTTTCTTATCTCACATGAAAGGCAAGTATTAATAGCTGTGTAAGTCACCCCTTTTAAAATTTTATTTACAGCTTTAAAGCATATAGTATGTAAACATTAAACATCTCTTGAGCTGTATTTTTTGTTTTCTATTACAAAGACAAGGCTCTTAAACATTGTGAAAATATTTATTACTATGAGCTCATGTATGTGTGTCTTCTTCCTTGCATTGTATTTGTAATCTAGAAAATTGTCATCAAAGCTATTAAAAGCACACACACTCAATTAAGGTCCATGGAGGCCAGGCAGGAAATAAAAATTATAAAAACAATACCATAAAATAAATTAGTAACTTTTAATGCAAACTTAGGAAAGTTAAATTTGAGTAATATTTTTAGGTAGATAACATCTACTTAAAACATCCATATACATAAAGAAATTCAAACAAATATTGAATACAAACACAAATAGTTATATATCTAGTTCAACATATTATGTAAAGCATAATAAATTTATATTTCTTTCATTTAAAATAATAATTTTATACCAATTATTTATGAAAATTGCCATGCATGTAAATGCTATAAAGATAATAATTAGTAAATTATATATTAATTTAGACTGAATAAAGGATTAACTGAAAATAATCAGATATTAATAATTGCCTAAGTTAAAGAGTCTTAATAAAAAAAAACAATTGTGTTTCTAAACTCGTTCTGTATTAATTATCAATTAAAAAAAATTTATAAACTTTTTATTACACATAAAAGTGTGTTAACAAACATTCAGAAACTTTTATTCAAACCAGAAAACAAATAAAGGGGAAAAAATTAGTATGACACATATTTAATATACAAACTGACATAAGCACCATACCTAAATCTATAGTGTCATATAAAATAATTTTATCTAAATAATATTATGGTGATAGAAATATAATATAATTATAATATAAAATAAATATAAAGATTAGGAGAAAATATATTAAAAATCATATACATAAAACATATTTAAAGCCAATACCAGAAACAATTAAAAGGAGAAAAAAATGGAATAGATATTAGATACTGAACATTTTTCCAAAATACAAATGAGCATGTAAATATACTGTGAGTTTGATTAGCACTTACTAAGTTTTGTAAAATATTTTAGAAAACTTTTTTAATTTTTTTGTATATAGCATGTTTTTCTGCATATATTTAGATGACTATAGTAATTACTTACCAGTAGATATATTATAGGTTTGACAGCAAAATTTGCCAGTTGTATATTTAAATTGCTTATATAAATTATGGTTAATATGTTTGTTAGTATAAAAACAGACACATGATCCTTTTCGATAATATACCAAAACAGTAATAAAAAATGAACCTTTTAATTGTCCATTCTGGTTTTAGTAATATTTTATGAGACTCTGATGTATTTAAATGGTGATATTTTATTAACAAAAATGCCTATTTTTTTTCCATTTTGAGTAGACATTCATACCTTGATTGTTGTCTAGATGACAGAGTGGTTTATCTGTGAAATATTTCTGAGTGTTTTTTTTTGTGTGTGTTCTGTAATACAGATCAATAATTACATGGTGAGCAACATTGTTTTGTAACTGAGGTTTTTGGGGTTTTATTGATAAAGACTCTTCATCTAGTGAGAGAAAAACTATTATCCGAGTTTGGAAAATGAATCTGATCACATGTTCTTTATATCCCATGTCTCTTTATTGTTTGTAAAAAGTTTTCCTCTACAGCCAAGATACTGTCTTATATACAATACAACAGTAATCCTTTTAGCAATGCAGTGCTAAGCTTGAATTTCTCAGTGTCACAAAGACAGATAAGATTCACACACAGAGAAGTAACTGTCAACTTCCATTTGTGTCATAAGGTGGGAGTGGTTAGTGTATGTTTTATTGTTAGGTCAACTATTGATTGAATCAACAAAAGAATCTAAGAGGGAGATTTGTGTGCTTAAACTATAGTCCTAAATATGGATAAGTAATAAGCTAATCAATAAATCAAGGTAAAAGTAAGTACAAAGTGTTAAGGGCAGAAACATGTACCATGGCAACTAAAGCTCTAAGACCACAGGAGTAAGATTGATAAGACAGCATTGGCATACTGCCAGTGACAAACTTTGAGATATAGGTCTATTGTCTGTTGACTTGGCAAGTGAAAAACTGGCATGCTTATTTTGAGGATGTTTTGTAACCTTAGTAAAACACCAGTGACTGACCCATTGCAAGCTGTAACAAGAGTAAATTATGATCTATTTGCAAAGGCCTTTTTTCTAGTTGTACTCACTCTGAGAAAAAAAATAAGTTAAACGTGTGCAGTTTGTGTTATATTGAGAAGAGATTAGTATTTTCTTTTTTATTATGAATAAAGTCATATTTTTTATCCATGTGTCCCCTTGTTCAAACTCCCTTCCCCCTCCAAGCCCACTTGTTTAAGTCTAATTAAAGGGAACAATGCAGTGGTTGAGTATCTACTGCTTCTTGGGACAATAGATCTGGCTATAAATCATGTCCTAGAACAGTTTTTTTTACTAATCAAAATCAGGAAGCTAATAGAAAAACTATCTTTCTGACTACCCACAGATATGTAACAATAAGATTGAGATGATATAATGAGATTCCATATACACATTTCATGAGATTACGTACCCCAAGCAAGGCATTGGAAGGACACTAAGTTCTTTCAGCAAATGTGAACAACAGTTTTCAGAGACAATTGGTCCTGAAAATCTTGCTTGGACACGATTAACCTCCATCAAAGAATATTCTATTGTGTATAGATATCTGAATAATCAGTTGACATAAGCTATATTTGCATATTAGCTTACAATATCTCATAAAATGGCTTCAGAAGTTTTATAATATGCATATATTCTTCAGCCTTCTATAATTCAAAAAAATCACAAATCAAGAATTTACAGTTATTAAAATATCTTCTTAATTTTGGAAAATATGAAGAAAATAGAATAATACTGTTTAGGACCTGGTGCTATTCTCTGAGTAGAGGTGCCTTAAAATCAGCTTTCCATCTTATTTGGCAAAAAATGTTACCATTTTTTTATAAAAAGTATTATCTACTGAAACAAATGTCTGCAGCAGTATCATGATGATATAAATTAATAAATCAAATAATATTAAAGATTAGTATTTCAAGAAATTGCATGTTAATGCTTTGTGGTATATGGTTTTATGAAGTCCTGGGTACAGGACATTCCATACTGTTACATGAAAATGCCCTCAAAGCAAGTATAGTAAATTACAGTTTCTTAGAAATGTCAGAGTATTTAAACATCAGTAGGGCTAAGTGAATCATAGTAAATGTTCAACGTTGTTTTATAGTAAATACATAGCCTTTGTTTTTGCTTCACTATTATGTTATAAAAGTATATAGTACCTCTTGTCAAATATTTTAGAAGAATTCACACCTGTAACCCTTCATTTTTACAAATATATGTTTTATTGTCAAATGAGTTGAGACTAGCATAATTTTGAAATGTACAGATGATCTTTGAGTTTAACTTAAAATTTAATTAAATCCTGCTAAAATTGCTTCACTTTACTGTAAATTGATTGTGAATTAAAAAAAATAATTTTTAGATATAAAACTCTCAGACTCAGTTTAAATACCAGTATGTTTCTTGAACAGGACAATATGCAAACAAATTTTATTACATGCCAACAGCAAAAAGCCTAATAATTTTTACAAATGTATTATTATAAGCATATTGAATGTTTAAATTGAGACATTTCAGCAGGCTTTTTAAAAAATGGGGCTTATAAAAGTATGACAGATATAGCTCTTTTTCTCTCTTTTTGCTTTACATTTTAAACTCAACTTTGTCAAGTGTATGTAGGGGCATTAACTTTTGGAACTCTATGAAGCATCTGTTACAGACATAAGATGAAATGAAAATGAGTCTCTATGGACAGGTCTGGCTGCAAAGTGAATGCCATAAAAAAGTCATGTCCATTATTAACAAAGTTATGGTACAACATGTGAGATAATACCCAAGTTTCAAGAATTGGAGTGCAAAGAAGGCCCGAAGCCCAAATTTGAGAAATATACATATTAAATATCCTTGGGATCACCGTGCCATATTTTCAATTGAAAGCAGATTTAACTGAAAAGAGGTTCTGATGTAATTATTCTCTTTATGTTGTAAAAATGTAATTTTATAGCTATAACAATAAATCTATTAACTCACATTACAATACTAAATTTTACTTAATGGAAAACTTTTCAAGGCTGTCAAAATGAGATGTTTCAGTTGTTCTGCATCACAGAGTATCCAATTACAATGCCAACAAAAGAAGATCAATTTGTCTACTGATTCTTTGAGCAAACTTATGAAATATCTAAAATATGTCTACTTTTAAAGAATTTTACTCCGGGAACTGAGGTGCTGGCTCAGTTTGATAGTGCTTGATAAACAAGCATGACACTGGAGCTCCAATGTCCTCATAAACCAAAAGTTGTTCATGGCATCAAGAGGTTCAAAATGAACTACTGTTCATGGGGCACAGAGAGGATTATCCCTGAAGCTTACTTTCCAGCTTGCCTCACCATATTGGTGACCTGTGCATTTTGCCGGAATCCCCACCTCCAAACATACAAAGAAGAACTAATAAAGAGTAAAGAACAATCCACATTCATCTCTGACTTCCATTTTATTCTATTTATCCAGGCATTCAGAAAGAATTCAATAGTTAAACTGGAGTTTACTAATAATGCCTAAGTCCTATTCTCAGGGTTACTTCTATATAATCAACTTCTGAAATACTGACAGGAAAGAGGGTACACTTCTTTCAAATATATATGGGACAAATTTCATTTAACATCTTGTTTTAAAGAGTAGTGGATTTTACACAAATGGCCAGATTTTTAAAGTTAAATAGTAACACTGGAGATATATGTATGTGTCACATTTTTTTATACTTTAGTCTGGTTGATTTTAATGCCAAAAGTCATAGCAGAATAAAAATCATGAGAATGGGTCCAATTTAACTCATAGTGTAAGAAAGGAAGTGGTTGATCATGGTGATAGGGATGGTGACAGGTCCAGTGACAGCTGATCACATTATATAAACAATAAGGGAACTGAGAAAAACTAACAGTGGTGCCAATCATACTCCATATTTTTCTTCATCTTTTGTTTATTTTTTGGTCTGGTACTGTATTATTTTCAAAGTTGTCATTTGTGTTCAGAGTTGGTCTTCTTCAGGTAAAGCTCTCTGTAAATACTCTATCAGATGTCCTCAAGATGCCATTCTTTCAAAAGATTCAAAATCTAATCTGACAAAACTATCAACTATAACATTTTTGAATACTAAGATATCTATGTTGATTCCATATTCTTGCCTTTGTGAATGGTCCCTTGATTGACATGGCCATTTAGTTTTATTTACCTATTTATTCATTTGTATGCCAATTTCCTTTCTGACTCTATAAGAGAGATGAAAGTCATATTTTGAGAATTTTAGAAATTACCGACCTGTTTTCCACCATTTCACTGATTTATATTCTAAGTAGTAGTATTTATGTTCCTTTTATTCAATTCATCACTGGCAGTTTTTATAGCAACAATTCTAAAAAGTTTGACATGATGTTTTACTGTAGTTCTGAATAAAATACCTTTCTGCTATTTTATTCTTTACTTTGAATAGGGGAGTGCTATGTTATAAGAACATTCTTAAATTAGATTTGTAACATGACAGTGAATATCAATTCACTCATACATTTGAAAACTACTGATTTCCAAAAGCTCAAAAAATGAAAAATGTGGTATTTTAGTTATTACTCACAATAAAATTTAATTATTTTATTGACAATGTCTAATTTTTTTTCTGATTTTACTCACTACATATAGGCCCCGCTAATCCTATAAACATGTACTCTCCTCAATTTAAATTTTTCTTTCACAAAGTGTTGTTTGTTTTATTTTAACTCACTCTTAGGCAAATTATCTGTTAGACAATGACTATGAGATTATATCTTTTGCAGCCTGATTTGGTCACTAACATGGTCACCAATAAAAATTATAATTGTCTCTTCTTAAACAGGCAATAATGTATCAAAGATGACTCAGATGATATTTGTCTCTACCCTATCTGTGACTGAGTGTTCATAAGCACAGTCTTTTTTTTTCTTTTCTTGTTTTTTAAATTATGAATAAAGTCTCATTTTTTATCCATATATGCACTTGTTCAAAAGATGAGAAGGTCACATCTTTTACATGAAGAATTACATATAGAAAAAACAAAAACACAAAAAACCAGAAAACTACTGTGTTAAGCAGCTGCCTTTCTTCTCTCTTATTGGAAACTAGGGGTTGTTTTTGTTCCAAATCAACTAGATATCAGAGAACAGAACAGCTTGCAAAAATAAACAGAACAGTCTTTCCCTAGAAAATTAAATACACTGAACCCAAAGGGACACACAGACACAGTGTCACAAAATGAAAACTGATTTTTCAGCACACACTCTTGTGTCTCTGGCCCAAGTAACAGGTTTATTGACTTACAAATACCTGAAAGACCCACAGCATGTGAGGTTAGTCTAAGGTCCCTGTGAACTCTAAAACCAAAATCTATTACAACCATTGTTTTTCCAGTGAAGTAAAAAAAAAAAAAAAAAAAAAAAAAGGAAGATAGATTACCTATGTATTGAATGATTGTTAAGCGTATATTTCTGTAGTTTATTGGAAGCCCTAGGCTGAGAAAACAACTGCTTTCATCTTCAATACACTAACTTCTTATAATTCTTTTTGTCTCCCACTGACCAAGTTCCTTCCCATAGAAATGGTAAGCCTGCTATCCGGAATCCCATTGATCAGGACTAGAAAGCTTCTAGTAAATTTAGTAGCTTCTTGGAATAGGCTCATTGTGCAGTTGCCTTTCTAGTAAAGATACCAAAAATGCAGTGAAATCTCTTTCTGTTGATTTAGAAGAATGAGAAGCTCAAAAGAAGTAGTAGGTTTAGCTTCCAACTGCTTAAAATTGTGACTAGGCTTAGTTGAGAAAGTATTCTTGTTTTGGCCCATGAGACTCCCATCTCTTTCTGTTTTTTGTTTGTTTGTTTGTTTTGTTTTTGTTTTTTGTTTTTGTTTTTTTCTAATGCTTTGTGACACCTTTTTTATTTTTAAAAAATTATTTTTATGTCTATGAGTCACTTCTCAGCATGTACATCTCTACCCATAAAGGCCAAAAGAAAGTATCCAATCCCCAGCAAGAGGAGTTACAGACTGTTGTGATCGGTTGTATTCCGGAACTCTTCCCTAGGTTGTATGAAAGAACAGAAATATTCTTTTTGTTATTGCTGTTTTGCTTTTTATTTCTGTTTCTTTTTATTATGTATAATGTCTAGTTCTTTTCCCATCTATTCCCTTGATCAAACTCCCTTCCCCGTCCCACTTATCTCAGTCACATTATCTTCTCCACATTTCCTTATCTCTTCCCTAGCAAGGGCAGGAGTTCCCAAGGTCCCAAGGTAGCTTAGCTCAGCATCCACTCCAGGCAGATCTGATTTCCTCATCCCAACATCAAAACTGGGTCAGGTGTTTCTTTGGCTCCAAGGTACTTCAGATCCCATTCTGTTCAGTGGTTGTGGTTTGAAGCTTGGGAATGCTTTGCTTTCCATTTAAAGCCCACTAATGCGTGAGTACATCTGCTTCTCTTTCTGGGTTTGTGATACTTCACGCAGGAAGATATTCTCCAAATTCATCCATTTTCCTAAAAGTTTTAGGATATCATTTTTTCTTACTGCTGAGAAGTACTCCATTGTGCAGATGCACCACAGTTTGTTAATCCATTCTTCAGTTGAGGGACTTCTAAGTTTTTTCCAGGTCCTTGTTATTACAAACAATGCTGCTATGAACATAGTTGAATTAATGTCTTTGGAGTGTGAATTGCATCTGTAGAGTATATGCCCATTAGTGGTATTGCTGGATCCTTGGGGAGACTGAGTCCCAGTTTTCTGGGAAACTACCATACTGAATTCCAGAGTGGCTGAAAAAGATTACCACCAACAATGGAGGAGTGTTCCCCTTGCTCAGCATACTCTCCAGCATAGGCTGTCCTCTGTGTTATAATCTTAGCCATTCTGAGAAGTATAAGGTGGTATTTCAAAGTTCTTTTGATTTATATTTTTCTGATGGCTAAAGATTCATAGGCATAGTCTTATACAGCCACTGTGTAGATGATAGCAGCTCTGAGTTGATAAATTAATGCTTTAAAATAAATTCTCAACATATGAAATAGGAGCAAAATATGTATATTCATTTACATTACTCTTTAAATTAGACTATTGGCAAAACACTTATAATGTACAAATCTAGTATAATGTGTTGAATATTGTAATACATTTACAAGTATGAAAACATTAATTTGTATTTTTCTAAAACCTTACAAAATATGATACAGAAGTATTATAACACAGAGAAATATGATCAGTAAAATATATCAAATTTATAGATAAAACTCATTAGCTACTGAATGAGCATGCTACTATGTTGCAGTAGATGGCATGATCCCTAATTATTTTCTGAGTAGTCAAATTTTAAAAAGTGGAATTTACTGATATATATGTATATATATATATATATATATATATGGATTTTATTTCTTTGAAGTTTCAATAAGGTTTATGTTTTGTTGCTTCCCATGATTAAAAGAAATACTCAAAGATATAACTGAATAAAAATATCACTTAGACATATACTTGAAGCCAATAATGCAAATTGTGAATGGATATAAACAAATTGTTTTTGAAGCTCAAGAAAGAGTGTTCTTGCCTGGAAGCAATGCAATGAAAAATTAAATCAAATAGCAAATTAATTAATAGCTTGCAGCTTCCTTGTAGGAAAGTTTGAAAATTCTCCTGATGTGTGAACATAGGAAGATAGATGGAAAGTGGTAAAGCTCTGAACGTGTGTTATAATAGTCTGTTAAAGGGAGCAGCTGGGCTCCAAGCAAAGTTACTTCAGGATACTGCCACAAAAGAGTGCATTTCAAAGCACTTAGGGGTTTCAAAAAAAAATAAGATTGGGGGCTACTTTTCAAACACATAAAACTACATATTTCATGTGCAGATTTAGTGAGGTTGGATATTTCCTCTTCAATCAATTCTGTCTAGTAATAGTCTCTCAGGCATTTCCAAAGACTGTTCTTTTAGGTGATTCCAAATCCAGTCACATTCACATGAATATTAAAAATCACATGTATTAATATTGTTTTAAAAATGTGGTTGTATTCTTTGATGGTGTAAATGATGACATAGTAAACATGGAAACTCAGATGCGCTTTCTTATATGCTGAGCTGATGTAAATTAGCTTTGTGTGTGTATTTTTGTGGATACTCTTCATTAAAATACCCATACATTACTGATATGGGTAATTTATTTTAGAATTCTTGATTCTCCATTGTGTTTATAATAACTAATACATCAATTTTCATTTTTTGGTTCTATCAATTTGTATCCATAACTTATAAAGAAGATAGTTAAGAGAATATTTGATGATGAAAGAACAAAAGACATATATATATATATAAAGAAAGCAAAATGGACAAGAGAAAAATTAATAATTGTTTGAGAACCTTATACTTCATGATCATATTATATAAAATATCTGTACTATGCCAAATTAAATATTGCTTTATTTTTCTTTATTGCTAATAAGATTGAAATAAAAAAATTAATGACTTATGCCATATATATTAACTTTCAAATATCACACAAAAATAATTATAGAATATTTTCACAAAGTAAAATTTAAAATTTTAAAAATAATCCTCAAACTGTTTCATACAGTAGAAATTGAAAGAACATTCCCAATCTCTTTTTATGAGGACAAAATTACCCTAATACCCAAGCCACTCAAAGACACAACAGAGAAGAATTACAGAACAATTTACTTCATGAATATTGATGTTAAAATTCTCAACAAAATCCTAGTAAACAGTATAAAAGGACATATAAAAAATATCATCTACCATGACCAAGTAGGCTTCATTCCAGAAATGCAGATATGGTTCAACCTATGAAAAACCATAAATGTTATCCATCATATAAACAAACCAAAGGGGGGAAAAAACATATCATATCCTCAGATGCTGAAAAAGCCTTTTCAAAATCCAACACTCCTTTATAATAAAAGCCTTTGAGAGATCAAGAATACAGGGAAAATATCTAAATATAATAAAGGCTATTTACAAGAACCCAACAGCCAACATCAAACTAAATTGAGAAATACTCAAAACAATCCCACTAAAATCAGGAACTAGACAAGGATGTCCTCTCTCTCCTTATGTAGTCAATATAGTTCTCAAAGTTTTAGCTATAGCAATAAGAGAGTGAAAGATTAAGATGTTACAAATTAGAAAAAAAGAAGCAAAACTGTCTCTATTTGCAGATGATATGCTTGTATACATAAATTCCCACAAAATTCTACCAGGTAATTTCTAAAGCTGATAAACAACTTCAGCAATTTAGCAGGGTACAAGGTTAACTCAAAGAAACCAGTAGCCCTCCTATAAAGTAAAGATAAAATGGCTTAAAAGAAATAAGGGAAATATCCCTCTTTATAATTGCTTTAAATAGTATTAAATACCTTGTAGTAAATATAACCAAAGAAGTAACATTGAGAAAAAATTTTAAATCACTGAGGAGAGAAATTGAAGACAATATCAGAAAATGAAAAGATTTCCCAAGTTTCTGAATAGGTAGGATCAATCTAGTAAAATGGCAATTCTACCAAAAGAAATCTACAGATTCAATGCACTTCCCATCAAAATACCAATACAGGATTTTAGACCTTGAAAGATCAACACTGAGTTTCATTTGGAATCACAGGAAAGCCAGGAATGCCAAAAAATTTTGCTACAAAAAGAACCTCAGGACGCATTACCATCCCAGATTTCAAGTTATACTATAGAGGTACAGTAATAAAAATGCCTGGTACTACTATAAAAACAGATTTTCTCAATCAAGGGAATCGAATTGAAGATCCCAACATAACCCCAAAAACCTATGAACACCTGATTTTTGACTAAGAGGCCAAACATTCTCAGTGGAGAAAAGAGAGTATCTTTAACAAATGGTGTTGGCATAGAGGGATGGTAGTGTGTTGAAAAACGCAAATAGATCCACACATATCACCCTGCACAAAACTCAAATCCAAGTGGATTAAAGACCTCAACATAAACCCAGACACACTGAACCTGATAGAAAAGAATGTGGGAAATACCCTCCTAGGTATTTGCACAGGTGACTACTTTCTAAATATAGCACTAGTAGCACAGACACTAAGGACAACAATTAATAAATGGGAACTCTTGAAACTGATAGGCTTATGTAAAGCCAAGGACACAGTCAATAGGACAAAATGACATCCTACAGAATGGGAAAAGATTTTCACCAACCCTACAAGTGACAGAGGACTCATCTCTAAAATAGATAAATAACTCAAGAAACTAAAGCCTAAAACCTTCAATAACCCAATCAAAAAATGAGGCTCAGAACTAAAAAGGGAATTCTCAGCAGAAGAATTATGAATGGCTGAAAGGCACCTGAAAAAGTGCTCACATCATCTTTAGCCATCAGAGAAATGAAAATCAAAACAACTTTGAGATATCTCCTTACACCTGTCAGATTGGCTAAGATAAAAGACACAGCTGACAGTCTATGTTGGAGAGGCTGGGGAACAAGGGGAATTCTCCTCCATTGTTGGTGGGATTGTAAGCAGGTTCAAGCACTCTGGAATGTAGTATGGCGATTTCTCAGAAAACTAGGAATCAAACTCCCCAAAGACCCAGCAATAACAATACTGAGCCTATACACTTAAGATGCACATTGTCACTCCAAAGGCATTAACTCAGCTATGTTCATAGCAAAATTATGCATAATAGAAAGAACCTGGAATCAACCTAGATGCCCCTCAAGTGAAGATTAGGTTAACAAACTATGGTACATTTACACAATAGAGTATAACTCAGCATTGAAAAGAAAATGATATCCTTAAATTTGCAGGCAAATGGATGGATTTGGAGAATTTCCTCCTGAGTAATGTCTTTGAAACTCATAAAGATAAACAGGGGATGTACTCACTCATTGGGGGACATTAAACAAAAAAAAACCTAATCATTCTGAGGCTGCAAACAACAACCACTGAACAGCTTGTGATCTGAAACACCTTGGACTGGCACCTTGGGACCCATTCTCTCCAGAGAAACTCCTGACTCAGTCTTGATGTCCGGTGAGGAAAGCCGATCTGCCTTGAGTGGATGTTGAACTAAGCCCCCTTGAGATATTGGGACCTCCTGCCCTTGCTGGAGAGGAGAGTGAGTTACTGGGAAGGGCTGGAGGGTGAAGGGAGTCTGAACAAGGGGATACGTGGATAAAAAAAATATGATTTTTGTTTCATAATTTAAAAAAAAATCGAGATATCTCAAAGAAAAGACTTAACAGTACAACTAAAGGCTTTAGAAGAATTAGAAGTAAATTTACATAGTCAGAATAGACTGCAGGAAATAATCAAACTTAGGGTTGAAATTAATACAATGTAAACAAAGAGAATACAATACAAGCAATCAATGAATGAAAGAGTTGATTCTTTGAGAAAGTCAAGGAGATAGATATACCTTTATCCAAACTAACCAAAAGGAAGGGAGAGAGTATTAAAATTAACAGAATCAGAAATGAAAAGGGGGATATAACAACAGAAACCCAGGAAATCGGGAGAATTTTCAGGTCCTACTTTCAAATACTCCATTAAAATGGAAAACTTATATATATATATAAAGACAGCTTTCTTGATACCTTGACAGGTACCACTTACCAAAATTAAATCAAACCCATCTAGTTTTTAGTCCTACCTCAACTTGATATGCAGATTATATTGATTCCCTGTGTGAGTCCTTACCCTCTCTGAGAAGTGAATATACAGTAGGGTGGGGAGTAACTGGGGGCTAATAGGAGGAGGGGAGAGAAGGGGAACTGTGGTTGATATGTAAAATTAAAAAAAAACTTTTAAATAAATAAATAATTAAAAATAAGTTAAGACCATCTAATTTTTAAACAAAGCAATAAATGTGAAAATATTTGAAGCAAATACATTACATAGAAAAAGATTTAAAAAAATCATTCTGGTGTTATGTAAATATGGAAAGCATTATCTTCAGGATAATGACATGAAAAAACATTAAAAATTTTAAATATATTATAACAAATTCTACTCTATTTTAATAAATTACATTTATTTTTATTAAATTTATTAGTTTATTTTATATTCTTACCTCTATTAACCCTTGTGGTGATATGTTAAATATTTAAGAAAAATTGAAATATCAAGAGATTAACACACAATCAAAAACTAAGCTGACAGTTCAGGAATTTCTTGATTTTTGAGTGCGAGTGCAAGGCCAAAACTCTTGGGTTCAATAGCACATACCTTTAATCCCAGCACAGGGAAAGCAAGGGAGTGGTGAACAATGCCCTTAATCCCATAACTACAGAGACAGAACTTTTTCTGTTTCTGTGAGTTCAAGGCTGCCTACCAAATAGAGTAGCTCCAGGCTTTGCCTTTAATCTTAGCCTGAATGAGATATAGCTGGCAGGAAGGGTATTTAAATTTGCATCGGAAACCAGGGTAGGCAGAAGCTACCAGGAGCCAGGCTGAGGAAGTTGGAAGATAGGAGAGTGAGATTTGACTATGGTATTTTCTCTCTCTAATATGTCAACCTTTACCTGATATGTAGCTCTGAGACTCTTTCAGTACAATCCGAATTTGTGCTACAAACCCTTCCTCATCTCCTGCTGTTTTCTCTACCTCATTCTCTCCTTTGCTCCACACAACACTCCTCCACCTGCAATCAACTTCTCCAATTTTTTTTTGTTCAGAAAGCGGAGGTCTACCATACATTTCAGCAGAGCATGACATAGAAAGTTGAAGTAGGATTAAGCTATGTCCTCTTCTTGTATTAAGACTTAGCAAGGTAACCCAGTATGAGGAATTGTTTCTGGAAAGCCAGCCAAGCATCAGAAACATGCCTTGATTCTACTGCTAAGAGACCCACAGATAGACCAAAGAGTGCAACTGTCAAACATACATATAGACACTAGCTTAGACTTATGTGGGTTCCCTAGCTGTTGATCAAAGCTCTGTGAGTTTCTATGAGCCCAGTTTAATTTTATTTGAGGGATTCTTGTGATGACCATGAATCCCCTGGTTCATATAACACTCTCTTCAACAACCTTCTCATAGCTGAGGCCACAGTCTGTGAGTCTCTGCTTCAGTTTTCATCAGTTACAGGATGGCATTGATGACATTTGGGGTAGTCAACAATCTGATTACCTTAGATGACCAGTTTGCAGGATTATTATGTGAGAGTTCAGACGAAGAACACATGCAGCTACCATAGAAGTTGGACTCAGGAAACAGGATGTATTGAGCTAATTGTCCACAGGGTAAAAACTGGAGAAGTCTGTAATATAATCAGTCCTGCGATCCCTTCTATGTGGCAGCCAGATGCCTCTCAGTTTTAGTCCCATCAAATGTTAGAATTTCAGGCAAGTAAATCTATGTAAAAGTGGGAGAAACTTAAAAAGAAACCAGATGAGGAATAAGATCTCTCTTCAAGAATTTTTACATTTGTCCAAAACAGAATTAAAAAAAAAAAGTTTTCTGTCTATATAAATACAAGAATTAGAACTGCTTTCATTTTAGGCTCCTGCTCTAAAATTGCCAGGCCTGTGTCTGTGTCTTGTTTTTATTACTCGTTAGTCTTCAATAATGCCACAGAATTTTTTACTTTATACAGTGCCTTCTTTCTAACGGGTTTAATATTCTGCAACCACATGTGTAAAGTCAGGAGCCACCATGGCCCCATGTGCCTGCTCTCTCAGTCCATACAACTTTGGGATTTTTAAATCAATATCAAGGTAGAAACTTCCCAGAATACTCTTAAATTATGTTATTGATTTTTATTTCCATTTTATTTTAGAGAATTGTTCAAAGTTTAATATTTTTCTATACTTATTTACTTCTTCTTTTTGTTTATTTTCTCCCTTCCTCCCTCCCTTCCTTCCTTCCTTAACATTCTCCAACAAGACTAGAATAATGATAGAATTCTGAAAAAGATTGTAAATATTATTTTAAGGGTTTTATTTTTCTGTTTGAACCAATTGCTCTATCACTTTTATATCTAGCTTTCATTATTTATTCATAAATACACTTTACTAAATCATATTATGCTTTTTTCTTCAACTAAGAACTATAAAATATTGGCATTTTTAACCTGCTTTTCCTATTTTTGAAGGTGCTACTTTTGGTGTCTTATTCTTTCATTCTTTGCTGATGATTACTTCGCATATTCATTTTTTCTCTATTTATAGCTGATTAATATGATTTTTAAATTGTTTATTTTATTACATTATGTTTAATACTTGAATTTAAAGATACATTTCTTAGTTTCATTAATCATAAATTGATTTTTTTATTTACTCATCCTCATATTTTTTTTATTATGTTCCTTTTCTACTAGAAAAAATGTGTTTTCTGAACTTAGGTTTCATCTTTTCACAACACTTTCTCTCCTACAATATATGTCTATTTTTTATATTTTCATAAAATTTATTTCATTTATGCTTCACTAAAATACTGCAAATAAATAATCAATAAATAAACTGTTCATTATTTGTAGAGCAAATTTATTTTGGTTTCAGAATTTAAAATTCTAAATATTTCTTGTGGATTTTAATTAATATCAACTACATACTTCTTCCATTTGTGGGCTAAGTATCAACATTTACTCATTGTTGCCTGTGCAGTGTCTCTGGGGGAATCACTTTGATTTTCACACCACTCTAGAGGGAATTTTGTTTCTTTGTAGGAAATTTTCTCCTTTAAATATCTCATATCTAATTATACTTACCTAAGAACAAAATATTTGATCTTTAGTATTATATGTATCTTTAAATAAAGTTATGTGTGTCCTAAATCAAGTTGGCTTATTTTGCAGATCTCTTCTTCTGCAAACCACATTCATTCCTACTGCTCAGTCAAATTATCCATGTATAAATTTATTATATTTATTGACATTGCCACTGTAAATATATGTTGCTTTATCAGTACTTTAAAATGATTTTAATAACAGTTTCTTGAAAAAATCAGATATATATATCTGTAACTACTACTAATTCACAGTCATTTTAAATACTAATCTTATAATTTCTTACCTATAAAGTGAAAAGTGAATTTAGAGTCCAGGTAGCTGTGCAATTTTCATGAAATTTATTTTCTTTCCATAATTCCATGAGCATGTAAGTGTTATATTTTAATTAGTGGTGGTGAAAATTTAGTTTCATCCAGTATTTATGCATAGCATTCCTTTTAAAAATGTTATTTTTATTTTATGAGCAATAAGAATTCAGCCTATGTTTTGTTTTGATCTTCAATATAGGCAAATAATTAAAACTCAAGATGCAGTATCCAATGATTTTTAAAATACCTCAAGGCAGCTATCAACTTCAAAGCACTCTTAGCTCTTTGAATTCACGGTTTGCCATCATTGCAAACCTATAAGTCTTTTTTTTTCCCTTACATTCCTGCCTGCAGTTAAATGTGCTAGAATGAAGTTTTCATTCCATTTCTTCCTCTTTTTATGTTTTTTTCTAGAGTTTTGGGTCTTTTTCTACTATGGGGGTCATTCAACTTGTTAAAATGTCAAATAGTCATTATAATTTTTCTAGCTGTACACAGCCCAACATATTAATATTGAAACTATGGACACATGTTATCTGTAATATTCCTTTTTTGCATTTTTATTTTAAAGTATATTTCTGACCTTTAGTTATTTAATATAATTAACATTTAAAAGCCCTATAATGGTTAACAGAAATATTTATAATAAAAGCAGCAATTTCCTAATGTCTGTGGGGCCTGAATACACAAATAAGTACATGATGTTTGTGTTGTCTAAATGATTCTAACTTTATTTATTTCATGTTTTGTGATATAAATGTAGACAGTATTACATCTATAGAACATCACCATATTTTTTCTTTAATAAGAGCATACCAATAAATAATAATCATAAACATTTATTTTCTGTTATATCATAATATATAACTGAATGTACTTATTCATTTACACAAAGGTTTCTAAGAAAGAATTTTTGTTTTGCTTAGTTAAGGTTTAGTAATTATTTTTCAGTTACTGGGCAAATTTTTTAAAAATACTGTGACTAGCAACTGTACATAAACAGAATTAAGGAGAACATATTTTGACTACTAAAAAAATACAAGATGGTAATTTAAATAGAAGAAGCAGGTCATAATTCAACAAATTCTAAAATTATGCATGATCTAGTAGTTTTAAAACTATACTCAAAATGTTAACAAATAATGGTCATAACCTTCTCTTAAGACTCTAAGTCAGAAATGCAATAAAGAAAATTAAGTCAATTTAAAGATTGTTATTATACCTAGAGATTGTTCAAGATGCAACGTGATGCTATATTTTCATATCTTTGAAACAGTCAGTATGTGGGATAAGAAACAAAAACAAAAACAAAACAATATGAAAATGTTTCTAAAGCTATGAAATTATTACAGACCAATAGAATATGAAGCTCTTGACAATAAGAATACTCTGTTAGAAAGTGGACAACTTCAAGTGAATTCTAACATTTTATTACAAATAAATAAATAAAAAGTTAACATTAACATGGGAATGATAAATTTGTTTTTCTTACAGAAGTCCAAGTCACATATACTTTCTATGCCTTACAGAAAATAGCAGCACTCATTTATCATTCATAATTAAAAATACAAAATTTATTCTCCATATCTAGTATAAGATTATGTAAGTAACCTAAAAAAAATTCATTTATTTTACCAAAGTTGGTATCTATACTTTCTTTAGTGAATGTAATAATAGACTAAATAATTTTGAAGCAAAAATTTGAAGCAAGAAAATAAAAATAAAACTCAAAATATAACTAAATTTAACTCACAAGAAACTATTCTACTGAAATCATATTATGTGACTATTATAAAATAAGTAGACTTAAAATATATTCAAAATATTCAAATGTTAAAATTACATAACATCCAATGTATAATGTAATCAAATCAGTGCATATTGTGTTTTCCCAATTTCTTTAGTGATACTTTAAGTTTTTGAAAAATATGTCAATGTTTATGAATCACTGTTTAAATTGATATAAAATTAAAATTAATTAAAGTGAATAAAAAGAGCCAAGCAGGGAAGAACATGAGTATATTCCCAAACTAGGAGGACAGACATAATCAAATCTCTTCAAATTTGAAAACATCACAGAGTAATTAACATGTCACAGACCAAGCAAGGTAGTATAAAAAGTTCCTGTCACATACATAGACATACACACTCACATATACACACACACACATACACTCACACACACAAACACACATATACAAAACCTCAAAAAATTAACATATACTTTCTATATCTTTAATTTCACTGGGGGACAAAGTGAAGATTAAAATGTGTAAAACCTTTAAAGTAAAACAATATTTAAATTACATCAATTATAAAATAATCAGTTACATCCATGGCTGATTTTAATCAGAAATAAAAATTTAAGTTGAAAGCATAATGGAAATATATTGAGTAATGTGGATGTTTGTTAGATATTTAATAATCCTGAAATATCTGTTGTAGCACACAGTCAAATCCTAGGCAGACAGCTCAGAAAATTCTTGATTCTTGAATACAAGGATACACAGCTGAGAGCCAATCACACACACCTTTAATCCCAGCACAGGGAAAGCCTGGAGTGGTGATCTACACCCTTAATCCGTTAACTCCAGAGACAGAAATTCTTCTGTTTCTGTGAGTACAAGGCAACACGCCTTTAATCCTAATCTGGATGGAATAGGATATATAAAGGCTGCAGAAACCCAACAGAGAGAAGCGACTGGCAGAATCAACCCTTAGAAGTAACCAGGAGCAAGGCTGAGGATGTTGCAAGACAGCTGGGTGAGAATTAACTGTGGTGCTTCCTTTGATATTTCAGTCTTCCCCTCATATTTGGCTCTGAGTCTTATTTAATAAAAACTGAATTTGTGCAACTGCTTTAACGTCCCTTTTTGGATGCCATTTGTTGTAATAGTTTTTGACCCAGACTTTTCGGGCCTGGAAGAGAAGTTCAGTCCCTCACTCAGCCCTGTTTAGCCTCAAATAATCTCACACAGACTTATATTATTTTTACAATGATTGAACTAGGGCCCAGGCATATAACTTGCTAGCGCCTTCATTTGAACTCAACCCATCTTGTTCAGCCACCCAGCTGAACCTAACCCTAACCTTTTATCATAGCAGCATTTCAGCTTCTTCCCTCAGTGTCTGTAGTGGCTCTCTCTGATGGCTTTCTGGCATCTGTCTCTGGCGTCTGTGTCTACTCTGAGATGTTTCTGTGTTTTCTTAGTTTTGTAGCCCCACCTACACTTTCTGATTGACTTTGGCCAATCAGCTTTTATTAAACCCAGAGGCAGGACAAATAGTTACATCACCAGCATAATCCCACTACAGAGCAACTCTCTTTGATGAGTCTATTATGGTCTGAGAGACATTTTAGGAGTTTGGTAAAAAATCAATTACCTTTCTTCTTTAACTTTGGCATAGCGCTATGCTTTCTGATTTACCATTTGTTTTAATGTACATATAGGACTTTTGAAAATGTAGTAAATTCCACTACAAAGCAAAATTGTAAAATACACGTGATATTTTTGTAGATAAACATGCATTGTTTTTGCTCATATCCAGACATTTTAGTCACCAGAATGTAGATATAATTTTATCACCAGATACTGATTCATGATGAATGTCTCCTGGAATTTCAAAATGGCACAACTCATAACTAGAGTATCTAAACTATAAAAATATACCTGTAGTCACCATTAGCTCAACTATGTTCATAGAAGCATTATTCATAATAGCAAAAATCTGGAAACAACCAGGATGCCCCTCCACTGAGGAATGAATTAACAAACTGTGGTACATCTACACAATGGAGTACTACTCAGCATTAAGAAAAAATGATATCTTAAAATTTGTTGGCAAATAGTTGAAATTGTAAAATATCCTCCTAAGCAATGTATCACAAACCCAGAAAGATAAGCAAGGTATGTATTCATTCATTAGTGGACTTTCAAAAATAGTAATAATAATAAACCTGACCTTTAACCATATGCCAAAATGTACTGACACATAATAACATTTTTGCATTTCTTTGTCAGCAACATAAAGCTAATGTCTAATTTTCATGGTTTGAGTATCACATAATGCATGTAATTAATAAACATGGTATAAAGTTATTTTATACTTTTGCTATCTAATGTGTCACACTACAGTGACTATACTTAAAAGATGAAGACTTTACAATAGGATTTACTCTTTCTCCTATATTCTTTTACTATAGCCTCTGTTCTAAACTTATATGTTGCAAATTTTTTTGACATCTCATCTCAGGTATCCTGCATAATAAATGATCTCACTACATTTCATAAAAGTACCAAAGTTATACTTATAAAGCAATGATAAAATGATTTATGCTTGGGAGTGTCACCACAGCATGAGAAGCTTTATTACTGTGTATAGCATTAGGAAAGTTGAGAAACACTGTTCTAAAGTATGATGCATTATATCTTTATTTTGCTGTTCTTTAGATATGTAAAAAGATATCAAATATTACCAGAAAAATAATAACCAACCAATAATTCTCACATATTTGTGATTAACTAAAATAACAGGTATACAAATATATTGTATGTAATTAGTTTTAATTAATTTCAAGTAAAATGATTTAGCAAACAAGTAGTGACTAGATATCATCTCCATAGTTGGCAAGTATTAGAAAATAATTTCTCACCAACGATTTTATTTGATGTCTTTCTAGGGAGACAATGTGCATTATAGTAGTGCCATCTAAAATAATACCTTTTTGGTATTCTTTTTTTTCTTCTTCTTTATTTATTTTTAATTAATCAAGAAAAACAGTAAAATGAATTTAAAATGCTGATAATCTAACAATAACTATAAAGAAGATAAAAATCATAAGCATGACTTATCAAGGGCGATAATGCAAATAAGATTGCTACACATATATTTACTTTGTGTTCAGCTTTCCCTATGAATGTGTTTTCCATCCCTGTATATCCTTATTCAAGGTCCCTTCCCCCTCCCACCACATCAGGTCATTTTTTTCTTCTCCACAACTCCCTATCCCCTCCCTGGGCAGGCAGCAGACAGTCCTATGGTCCCACTGACCCAATAATGCTTAGTTCATTCTCCACTCCTGGCAAATCCAGTTTTGTCCCCACTCCCTCAAGAGTGTCACAGGTGTTCCTATAGTTAACAAGAAGATTAGTCTTCATTTAAATTTATGTTTTGAATAGTAATTTCATAACAACAGCTAATTCCTAAAAGCTGTTTTTCTATAAATTTTCAATAAATTGTTTGTCTATACATTTATTTATTTTGTATGTAACTTTTATTTTATATCATCTTTCTCTGTAGCTTTTGGTGTGTAATCTGGTTTGAGATTAGGAGTTGGGGTAGCCTCTATGCTCAGCATTTTGTAATTTTTTCCTTGGGGTGGGAATATGGCATGGGAGCAATGACACAGCATCCAGGAACAAGTTTAAACAAACAAGTTTAATTTTTTTTATAGAGGGAAAGACCTAAAATACTTTTTTCCCAGACCCTCCCCCACAGTCAAAAAAATGGACTTTGATTGACTGGTATCTGCAGCTACTAGTGGTTGTCCATTCCTCGTCCAGACAAGTTTTATCTGGACTCTGCTGTCATCAAGGCCCCCAGGCTCAGATTTTCGGTTGGGTTAAAAGAAGTGCTTAGGAGCACTTGCTTTAAGGCAGAAGTTGTCAACAGTTTTGCACTGGCTGAGTTCTGGCTGGTCTCTAGGCCGCTTTGAAGCTCATACATGTAGGTAAATTTAGCTCTCCAATATAGCTAATAAATTAGGCAAAAAATGTTTTAAATTAAGAAGCAAAGTGAGTTATTTAAAAAAAAGATTTAGACAAATTTTACAGCTATAAGTCAGACATCATTTAAAGGCTAATTCCAATTTGAAACTCCAATATCCACTCTAACTATTTAACTAAGTTGACTTCTGAGAATGATAATTCAAATTTCTTTCAAAACTTCTACAAGCTGAAGAATACATGTTTCTAAATGCATCGCTCTTTTCCAAGTACCATCTGCACCTGTGTATGGTAAATTATCCAAGGAAAATGTAAGTGTACTGGGTAAAAGATAGCATAGAAAGACAGAATAAACCTCAACTTAGAGCAATTTGGCATTGCTGCATACAGCTGGGAAGTGAAAGCAGCAGATGGGTTATGTTGACTTCCTGAAATCAGAAATGAGAATCCTTATATCTAACAAAACATTTGCACTGCCTCTAAGGGGAAAAATACTGCAAAGTCTGAATATTATAACTAGAAAATCATCAGGTGGCATTCATGAATCTGAACAAGGATAGTCATACTATAAGAAAAAGTTCTATGAATACAATTGCAGAATCTTCACGAATTTTGTTTTACAGAAAACCAGTGGTAATGTAGAACAAGTATTGAAGGTAATAAAGAATATATATCAAATAAGTTTTATTATTCAAATATAGAGAATACTGATTCTTGCCATTATGTCACTAAAATTAAATATATTCTACTACTCAGAGCATTACCAAATCATAGCATTTTAAGAAAAAATTAAAATCTTAAAATTTGCAGACAAATGGGTGGATTTCAAGAATATCCTCCTGAGCGAGATATCAAAAGCCCAGAAAGATAAGCAGGTGATATACTCACTCATTAGTGGACTCTAAACAAAAAAGCAGAAAAGCAAAGCATGTCTAAGCTGCAAACCACAACCACTGAACAGCTTGGGATCGAATACACCTTGGACTGGCAGCTTGGATCCCACTCCCTCTAGAGGAACACCTGACTCAGTCTTGATGTTGGGGTGAGGAAACTGCATATGCCAGGAGTGGATGCTGAATTAAGCCTTATTGGGACCTTGGGACCTCCTGCCCATGCTTGGGAGGAGATGGGGAGATGTGGAGAAGAGAGAGTGACTGGGGGGGGTGGGAGGGGGAAGGGACCTTGAACAAGGGTATCCACTAATATAAAACATGACATTATTCATAATAACAAAAGAACCCATGTTATTTAAATATCTTAAATGCCATATTCTGTGGATCTCTGAGATACCTGAAGAAGACCTGTTTATATAAAATATATGTTTTGACTTGAAAACATAAAAAAAGAAAGTCAATAAAAATTTGAGATTGAAAACATGCATATATTTTTCTATTTTTTTCTAATGAGATGTCATTTTAATACTCTAAGAATGATAAAAACTGTCTGATATTTGATAAATTAAATTTACAGAATTATTTAATAATGTTTTCTTAACCACTCATTAATATTCTTTAGAACTCACATTCCAGATATTGATGTGATTTATAACACCAAGTAGTTGTTACTGTAAGCAATTTTAGTTCTCACTGCAATGAAATATTATGCTATAAAATATTCCAAAGAGCTATGCCAAATTAATCTAAGTATTTAATCAAACTCATTATGCATGCATATATATGTCCTTAAACAAAATATACTACCTTAAGTTGCTATAGAGTAAAATCTAGATGTATAAAAGATTGTTCATCAGTGAATTAACTAACTCTACATACAATCTTATAAAATATTATCACAAATAGAACTTTAGAGATTAAGATGTTACTCTGTTATCACTTGATATTAGGTACACTCCAGAATGGAAATATTATCTAATTCTCTTTTAGTTTCTGTGATGGCTTGTTATTGTGTTAACTGCCAGGGCTGTGAGAGAATCTGAGTGGGAGGGGTAAAAAGTTAAGCAGTTTTCCATATTTATTGTGTTTTAATTTATATCATTTTGATTTTGCTGTTTTTTTCTAGGTCACTTGACACTTAAAAATAATGTTTGCTCTTTAACTGTCTTTTCTTTTCTATACCAAGAATAACTTCTATTCATTTTGAGAAAGAAATAGAGAGTTTATATGCCTGCGTCTATAATAAAAAGTGTCAAAATACCTATTTCTCAAATTAGCTTCATTTTCTACCTCTGCCTTTCCTTGTTTTAATGGTCCTTTGGCTGTTTGAAATATGAATCTCAATTCCCTTGAAGTTGTTTAGTTCTTGATAAAATTGCTCTGCTGTTCTTCTACAAATGGTTCAAATGGGCGATCATTCTCAAGGTGATCTTGAGAAACAGATATAAATAAAATGAAATGGTAAAAATTTGTACTTTTTGATGTCAAATAAAGAAAATACTCTTAGAAGAGTCAAACATGGCTTTCTGCCAGAAGAGTGCATTTTTCCTAAATGTGTTTGAGAATTCTCTATTTAATATTTTTAAGAATCCTGTTGTCATTTTTTAAATTTCATTTTTAATTTTTGATTAGCATAATTTTTAAGCATGCAGAATAAGAAGTTATTCTGTAGAGATAAAGTAGGCTAGAATATTTTTAAGTATTTTCTCAAATATTTGAATATTCATTGTTATCTTTTGTTATTCAATACTGACCTTAAGCATTGTAAATGTACATTTGAAATTATCAGGGATACATTAACACTTATTTATTCACCTCTTATACAATCTGCTAGTAGAGAAAACCAGTCATTAGTTCTACTCAAAGTCTATATACCTCAAAGACTATGCTTAAGATGCAGTAGTTTACTTATATATTGACAATAATCAAAAGTTTTCTAATTATATTTATATCCATTAAATAGAATGTAATTCATTTCTAAAACTATAAACCTATCTGAACACTTGCGCTGCTAGGAGGTAATGGATCTTAAAATGGAATATAAAATTGAAAATTAGCCTTGTCAGTGGAATTTCTTAACTGTATTTTAAATTCAGATTAGAATACACACATCATGTGTAACTCTTATGTAGATTTAACAAAACATTTTCACCAGTGGAGCCCATTTTAGAAGTCAAAGGTACTCATATTAAAGAATATTAATTAATGCTGGGTAGCCAGCCTAAATAGATATATTACAATGCAGCTTCTGTACCCAAAGTTCAATAATAATTTGAAGATGATGATCAAAAAATTTATGAATAAGAAGACCAGGAATCCTGCTTTGAGATTGTGCTTTCGATTATTGTAAGACTATATTCATTATATCTCAACAATATGGCTACCTGAACAAGACATGAAGAATTCCAAAAACAGTTGGGATTTCAATATAGATGGTTGGAATATTTTTGGTATTCCCTCTTATACAAAGAGCAACAAACCATTAAGTAATTCAGAGAGAGAGAGAGAGAGACAGAGAGACAGAGGCAGAGAGAGAGAGAGCGAGATAGAGAATGAAATATTTTAGGGATAAGTTCTGATGGAGTTAACCAATAGCAAGTGAGCATGCCTTGAAATATACTCATGCAGGAAACACTGAAGGAAATCAGTAGGCTGCTTTTTTGTATTTACCTGTGTATGTATATATGTAACAACAATAAATAAGATGACAAAACTTTGAATACATGACTTGAATACATACATCAGAGGGAAAGAGTCATGGGGTAATTAAGAGGAAGGAGAGGGATAGAATGATAAGAGAGCAACAGAGGGAGATAATAATTTAAAAGTAAAATATATTCACCACTTACAGAGACTCTACATTTTCTTAGTCAGTTAACAATTTGCTATATTGTTTTAAATGAATTTTCCTTTAGATTAATATTTACATACTAAAAAGTCTTTAAAGTTAATAATAATCTCATGATGCTTTTACAGAAACAACACTTATTTCTGAATTGTGTTAAATAAATCAAAAATATATAGATATACATTTATATTTTATTCAAAACTATATCTACATGCATATTTATATATAAAGATTTTTCAATAGTTCAATATAATTTAAAAATAGTTTTCTTCTTAGAAGCATTTGTCATGGTAAAAATGTGTATTGTATATTTTGTTATGTCACCTATGATATTCATATACCTATGTCAAATTACAAACTAAAAAAATTTACAAAGCAAAATAGGTTATTTGTATTTATATTCTCTTCTACAAACTCATTCTCTATCCTAGGATGTCTACCTATAAAAGGTTTGTTACTACTTACAGGATTTTTAAAGTTTTGCTTGATCTTCTAATTTTATAAGATACATAGCTCTTTGAATTACTTAGAAATATAGTCAGTGATTTACAAAAGCCAAACTTCATATTATTTTTATGTAAAGGAAAATAAACTGTTTAGAAAATTTTATTTTGATTTGTTTAACAAATGTAAAGAAAACAGTACATGTCTTATTACTATTACTTTACTTATAAGAAAACATAAATATTTTGTTACATACTACTAATTTGTGTTGTGTGTATTTATGTTTTTCACATCAATTAGTTTATGCTTTGAAATTCAAATTTGCCACATCAGACTTACATATCACATGTCTATTAAATGGCTTAAATTTTTATTAGCTATATAATAATTATTATATTATGTATATTTTATTTAATATATAAATATCATTCATTCATAATTTAATAAATTTTAACACTTGGGCCAGTTAGTTTTGTCACTTTCAGAAAAACCAAAAAAATTGGTCAATGAAAAATGACAGAAGTTCTACATTGTTTGTAGGATTTGAAATTTTATGTCCCAGTACGATTTACTATTCTATTTTTATTTCAATCCAGAGAACAAATATGTTCAGTTTGATATATAAAAATATGATTTTTTTACTACATTGGCTTGTGTTTTGGCAAAATGTATAGGCTGAAATAAAATGATCTCTAGGTGACTTTGGGCTTTGTAACATTATCACAGCAACATAAAGTTAATAATGAAAATAACAATTGCTTCTGTCTTAAAAGGCCAGTTCATGTGAAAAGTTCTACAGGAATCAATAGTTTTTTTCCTTTGTTATTATTATGTGAGTATCATTTATTATTCTTGTATCCCCATGTTTAAATTCCCTCCCCCACTCTAAGTCATTCTCTCTTCTCCTCATCTCATATCTCCTCCCCAGCAAGCATAAGAAGTCCCAAGTTACGAAGGTAGCTTAGTTCAGCATCAACTGCAGGAATATCCACTTTCCTCACTCTAACATCAAGAGTGGGTCAGGTGTTCCTCTGGAGGGAGTGGGATCCAAAGTGCCAATCAAAGGTGTTTCATATCCAAAGTTCTTCAGTGGTTGTGGTTTACAGCTTGGACATTCTTTGATTTTTGTTTAAAGTCCACTAATGAGTGAGTTCAACCCTTCCTTATCTTTCTGGGTTTGTGATATCTCGCTCAGGAGGATATTCTCCAAATCCATCCATTTGCCTGCAAATTTTAGGATATCATTTTTTTTTTTTTGTTACTGCTGAGTAGTATTCCATTGTGTGCATGTACGACAGTTTGTTAAACCATTCTTCAGTTGAGGGGCATGTAGTTCGTTTCCAGGTTCTTGCTTTATGAATAATGCTGCTATGAACATAGTTGAGGTAATGCCTTTGGACATGTGAATGTGCATCTTTAGGGTATAGGCCCAGTAGTGGTATTGGTGCATCCTTGGGGAGATTGATTCTCAGTTTTCTGAGAAGCCATCATCTGCATTCCAGAATGGCTGAAAAAGCCTACACTCCCAACAACAATGGAAGAGTGTTCCTCTTGCTCCACAACCTCTCCAGCATAGGCTGTCATCTATGTCTTTTGTCTTAGCCAATCTGACAGGTGTAAAGTGGTATCTCAAATTTGTTTTGACTTGCATTTCTCTGATGGCTAAAGGTGTTTAATACTTTTTCAACTGTCTGTTAGCCATTTATAATTATCCTGAGAATATTATTCATTTAGTTCTGAAACCAATTTTTTTGATTGAGTTACTCATGGTTTTAGGCTTTAGTTTCTTGAGTTCTTTATATATTTTAAGAGATCAGTTGTCTTTCACTTGTAGAGTTGGTGAAAATCTTTTCCCATTCTGTAGGCTGTCATCTTTTCTTCTTGACAGTGTCCTTGGCTTTGCAGAAGCTTCCTAGCTTCAGGAGATCCCACTTATTGATTGTTATTCTTAGTGTCTGTGCCACTGGTGTTATATTTAGTAAGTGGTCACCTGTGTCAATTCCCTGGAAGTTATTTCTCACTACTTTTCTATTAAGTTCACTGTGTCTGGGTTTATGTTGAGGTCTTCTATCTACTTGGATTTGAGTTTTGTGCAGGATGATAGGCTTGGATCTATTTGCATATTTCTATATGCTATCATCCACCTATGTCAGCACCATTTATTAAAGATACTCTTTTTATGCCATTGAATATTTTGAACCTCTTTGTCAAAGTTCAGGTGTTCACAGGTTTTTGGGTTCATGTCGGGAATCTTAAAATTTATTCCATTGATCCACAAGTTTGTTTTTATGCTAGTATCAGACAATTTTATTACTGTAACTCTATAGTATAACTTGAATTCAGGGGTGGTTATGCCTCCTGAAGTTCTTTTGTTGAGCAAAACTGTTTTGGCAATCTTGTCTTTCCTGTTATTCCAAATGAAATTAAGTATTGTTCTTTAAAGGTCTGTAAAAGCTTGTATTGGGATTTTGATGGTAAACGCATTGAATCTGTAGATTGCTTTTGGTAGAATTGCCTTTTTTACTATGTTTGTCCTACCTATCTAGGAACATGGGAGATATTTCCATTTTCTGATATCCTCTTCAATTTCTTTCTTCAATGTTTTAAAGTTTTTGTCAAATAGATCTGTTACTTCCTTGGTTATAGTTACTCCAATGTATTTACTCTATTTGAAGCTATTATAAAGGGCGATGTTTCCCTTATTTTTTTCAGCCCCTTTATTATTTTTTTTCCTTTGGTAGACCTCTAACATTTTTACTATTATTATTATGAACAAAGAGGTCACACTTTCTATTCTTGTATATTCTTATTCAAGGTCCCTTCCCCCTCCCACCACATCAGGTCATTCTTTCTTCTCCACAACTCCCCATCCCCTCCCTGGGCAGACAAAAGGCAGTCCATGGTCCTACTGTCCCAGTATTGCTTAGTTCAGTCTCCACTCCTGGCAGATCCAGTTTTTTCCCCCCTCACTCAAGAGTAAGTCTGATGTTCCTCTAGGGGGAGTGGGATCCAAGGAGTCAGTCCAGGGTGTTTCTGATCCCAAGCTGTTCAGTGGTTGTGTTTTGCAGCTTGAGCATGCTTTGCTTTTTTCTTCTTTGTTTATTTGTTTGTTTCTTCATATCGAGTTCAATAATGAGTGAATACATCCCCTACTTATCTTTCTGAGTTTGTGATACCTCACTCAGCAGGATATTCTCCAAATCCATTAATTTTCTTGCAAATTTTAGGATATCATTTTTTTCTTACTGCTGAGTAGTACTCCATTGTTTAGATATACTACAGTTTGTTAATCCATTCTTCAGTTGAGGGACATCTAGGTTGTTTCCAGGATCTTGTTTTTAAAAATAACACTGCTATAAACATAATTGAGCTAATGCCTTTGGAGTATGACTGTGCATCTTTAGGGTATACACCCAGAAGTGGTTTTGCTGGGTCCTTGGGGAGATTTATTCTCAATTTTCTGAGAAACCTCCATATTGCATTCCAAAGTAGTTGAACAAGCTTACACTCCCACCAACAATGGAGGAGTGTTCCCCTTGCTCTGCATCCTCTCCAGCATAGGCTGTCCTCTGTGTGTTTTATCTTAGGCAATCTAACAGGTGTTAGGTGGTATCTCAAAGTTGTTTTGATTTGCATTTCTCTGATGGCTAAAGATAATGAGCACTATTTCAGGTGTCTTTCAGCCATTCCTAATTCTTCTGCTGAGAATTCCCTTTTTAGATCTGAACTCCATTTTTTGATTGGGTTATTCAAGGTTTTGGGATCTAGATTCTTGAGTTCTTTATATATCTTAGAGATCAGTCCTCTATCACTTGTAGAGTTGGTGAAAATCTTTTTCCCATTCTGTAAGCTATCGTTTGTTTTGTCCTTGGCTTTACAGAAGCTTCTTAGCTTCAGGAGATCCCACTTATTGATAGTTGGTTTTAGTATCTGTGCCACTGTTGTTATATTTAGGAAGTGGTCACCTGTGCCAATTCGTGAAAGTGTATTTCCCACATTCTTTTCTATCAAGTTTAAAGTGGCTGGGTTTATGTTGAGAACTCTGATCCACTTGGATTTGAGTTTTGTTCAGGGTGACAGGCTTGGATCTATTTGTAATTTTCTACACACTTCCATCCAGCTATGCCAACACCATTTGTTAAATATACTATCTTTTTTCCATTGAATATTTTGGGCCTCTTTGTCAAAGATCAGGTGTTCATAGGTTTTTGATTTAATGTCTGGATCCTCAATTCTTTTCCATTGGTCCACAAGTCTGTTTTTATGCCAGTACCAGGCTGTTTTTATTACTGTAGCTCTATAGTATAACTTGAAGTCAGGGATGGTGATACCTCCTGAGGTTCTTTTGTTAAGTAAAATTGTTTTGGCACTCCTGGCTTTCCTGTTATCCCAAATGAAATTGAGTATTATTCTTTCAAGCTCCAAAAATATTGTGTTGGGATTTTGATGGGCAGTGCATTGAATCTGTAGATTCCCTTTGGTAGAATTTGTTGTAGTAATTTTTTTTTGGCGCCTCTTTTGGGTCTGGGAGTTTTTTGGACTTGGCGCAGGTGGCTGTGGTTGGAATCTCATTTGTGGTGGCTTTTGTCCCTCAAAGAAATCAATTATACGCTTATATCGTTTATATTGTTTGGCCCATGTACTTAGCTCTTTTATCTTAATTTAATTCATTTTTATTAATCTGTCCATCATGTGGCTCAGCCTGAGTCTGGCTGGTATCTCTTACCTGTCTGTTTTTCTTGGGGGTTGGATGGAGACTGGCTTAACTCCACCCTTCTTCTTACCTGCTTATGCTCTGATTCTCCACCCACTTCTATGGTACTTTACATAGGCCAAATCAGTTACTTTATTTATAGCATATAAAACATTATACCACAAGAATTGTAATTTTTACAATGTTGAGCCTACCTATACAGGAACATGGGAGATCTTTCTATGCTGTACCTCATTTAAAGATCAGTTGTAGACTATAAAATGTTCAGTCTTAATCAAACAGAAAATATGTGTGGGACTATCAGGATAAGAAAACTCAGGAACATCTCAGAGCAGAGACAGACATCAGGCAGAGCTGCCAGAGTGACAATGCAGATGTCAGGAGATGAAACAGAGGAAAAAGTTATGAGATAAGGTACTGAGCTACACGGATGAACCAGATACGTTGATTTCAGATGAAATTATGTGCCTGGTCATTTGGTCAATCAGCAGAAAATTAACATAAGTGTGTGTCTCTGTTTGACTGTGAATGTTACTTTCAAACTGCCAGACTGGCAGTCAAACATCTAGTCTAGGCCCAGAATATCTGGGCTCGAAACTTATTTCAACAACCTTGTTTCAAAATTTGAGCAGGGGATATAGTCACTCATTAGTGAACTCTAAACCAAAAAGCAAAATCAAAGCATGTCTAAGTTGCAAACAATAATCACTGAACAGCTTGGTATCTGTAACACCTTGGATCCCATTCCCTCTAGAGGAACACCTGACTCAGTCTTCATGTTGGGCTGAGGAAAGTGGATCTGCCAGGAATGGATGCTGAACTAAGCCATATTGGGTCCTTGGGAGCCCCTGCCCTCGCTGTGGATTAGATGTGGAGAAGATAGAGTGTCTAGAAGGGTGGGAGGGGGAAGGGACCTTAAACAAGGATATACATGGGTAGAAAATTTGACTTTATTCATAATAAAAAAATAAAAGATATAAATTTTCTCATGAGTAAGCAATAAAAGAATGGAAGTACCTTGTGCTGATTGTAAAAGTACTTGGTAGATGATTAAAAAAAGAGAAAACTTTAACATTGTCATTAGATTTTTAGTTTTGTACTGTCTAAGATAATTAAAATGAAGAAAATTTCAATTCTCTAAAGCAGAAACTCCATGTGCTTCCAAGAATGAATACGTATTGAAAGTTATATAGAGAAAAATGTCACATATACAGGAAAAGATTTGTTAAGTGACTGTTTTTGAGAGCCTAGGAACAGATTCATTGCTATATCCTGCAAACTGATCTGGTGATACTTACCATTGTGGAACAATAAAGAGAGCCATATGCCTATGTGTTTCACATCTTAAATTAGATCTGAATACATTTCCTTGGACATGGATAATAAGGTCAATATGAGTGGGTAGTGTTTCCTACTACATCTCCCCTTTTTTTTCTAAATAAGAAAGTTCCAAACTTAATACAAAACTTTATACTATAAAAACAATTATGAAATAATGTTCAGGAGAGAGAAGGCATAACAAAACAAAAGTGAAACTATAGCATTAAGCAAGAGAAATACTAAATATCCAGGTAATTACTATGTCGCAAAATATAGAGGTTACTCCAGAGTTGCTCAACATTGAATAATCTGAATTCAGTACTTAATATGCTTTTTTTTTCTGACTTTCTTTTTTTTTCCTTCTTTATTTTGTATTTATCAAAAAAAAACACAGTAAAAAGAATTTAAAATGTGGAAGAGTTAACAATAACTATACAGAGGATAAGAATGATAAGCATGGCTTATCAAGGGTGGAAATACAAATAAGATTGCTACACATACATTTTTTTGTGTTCATTTTTCCCTCTGAATTTTTTTTCCATCCTTATATATCCTTATTCAAGGTCTCTTCCCCCTCCCAACACATCTGGTCATTTTTCTTCTCTGAAACTCCCCATCCCCTCCCTGGGCAGGGAGCAGACAGTCCTATGGTCCCACTAACCCAATAATGCTTAGATCAGTCTCCACTTCTGGCCAAATCCAGTTCTTCCCCCCCCCTTAATATGCTTTTAACTAAAAAATGAGATGTTTCCAACTGTAACTACCCAGTTTTTAATCCCATCGATGATATGAGCAGGATAATATATTAGCTGAGTTAGTGGGAATTACACAAGTACATTCTACAATTTAGCAAGAGATGACAGTGACAGCTGGATGTCAGAATAGTCACTCAATAGTTTTCTGAAACACTGGGAAATCTCAATTTTTAGCAATAGTTCTATAATATCTTATAGACTATTTTTCAGAAGCAGTATATTTTGAGAGACAAATCTTACCCTGTTTTGGTATGGTTCATCACTTTCTTATACTTTCTCTTGCTAATCCAGATTGGACAGTGTTTATTGTCAAAGGTCAAGACAAGGGTAGTTCTTTGCCCAAAAGATCATTTTGTCAAGAGAAAGACAACCTTTATGTGGAGTGTCTTTGATAGCCAATATTATTTCAGGAAAGGATAGGTACTAGTAGGAATGATTATATCACATCTCAGTCAAATTCCAAGTTAATTAAATTTTTGAATGCCATATGTGAAGTATTTGGAGACTTTCTATTCTTTAGACAAATGTTATTGTATATTTAGAAAACCTAACTGACATGACTAAATTATGTCAGACATTTGTGACCATAAACTGTAATTTCTATCAACCTAAATATCTTAAGGACTAAGGCTTCATATTATAAAATAGTCTGTAAACAGACACACACTTTAAGGACAATGATTTTGAAATTGTGACAATGTTTTATATATATATGTATATATGTATATATGTATGTATGTATCAGTTCTTATTCTGGTTTCAAAGCCATTCCCTAGGGATTGTATCTTAAAGTCAAGGTGGGAGGGTAGTGTTAGCCACTACAATTCCTCCTTTTCTAAAGTATTTATTTCCATTTGTTCAAAATAATATTAATTTTCAACTGAATGCTATATCTAATTAAATTATTCCAAATATAATAAATATGGAAAAAATGAATCAAACTAGTGACTTTTTAATTCTTTATATTTCCTTTAGTACAGCTTTTCTCAGCATTCCCCAACCATAAAATAAGTTGTATTGCATCTTTCTAACTGTAATTTTTCTACTACTATAAATCATAACAAATATCTATGTTTTCTGATGGTCTCAGGTCACCGACCCCTGAAAAAGCATCACTTAACCTAAAGGGGTCACAATCCACAGTTTGAGAAACTGTGTTTCAGTCTTTTGTTGATAATTTTGTTATGATATACATGACTGAAAACAAAATAAAACAATCTATTTTATTTAAACTACAGATAGGAGAAATTCTAAAAGTAATATACTATATTATTGCAGTGTTAGGGAAATAACTCAAAGACTGTACCAAAGGTTTGCATAAAAGTCGCAACGCTGGTGAGAACTAAACTTTTCTACCCTTCTATTTGAAGAATAGGAAAGAAACAAATATGTTCTAATTGTAACTTTTTTAAAAATACTTCATCTTTTTCTCCCTCCTATTTCTTTTTCCCCCTCCCTGGGATATTAGTTGCTCTTCAATATATGTATCTTTTGCAGTAGTTTTTAAAAATGAATATTAGAAACCATTAGAATCCGGTACTCCCTCAGGGAGTCTAGACAGCATTGGTCCAGATTTACTATGGTAAATTTAAAAGTCTTTTTGCACTCCTACATTCAGGAGGCAGAGCTCACAACCCTACCTGGAAAGAGTGTTAGATGCTTGTCTGGCTTCTAATAAGCATAGTGTGAGAAGAAATGGTATGTTAGTTAGGTTTCAATTTCTGTGAAAAGACACTATGAGCACAACAACTCTTAGAAAGAAAATATTTAATGGAGGTAACTCACAATTTGAGAGCAGGCAGACATGGTGCCTACATCTTTCATGCAAGAAGAAGTCAACTGAGACACTAACCTGAACATAGGAAACTTCAAGGCCCACTACCAAAGTGACACACTTCCTCCAACAAGGCCACACACTTCAGGAAAGCTGCAACTAATAATGTCACTTCCTATGAGATTATGGGGACTAATTACATTCAAATCACCAAAATTAGTCTAAAAGGATATTACTATGCCATCTTGAATATTTTCCTTTTGTCCCCACTTGTTCATTAGTGTATATTAATTTTTCTATTGATGTTTGAATAAACACTCGTTTTTTTTTTATACAAGTATCCCCTTATTCAAACTCCAGGTGGCTAAGCAGTTAAGACTGTTCTTCCAGAGGACCTTAGTTTGATTCCCAGCATCCACAATGCAGTTAACAACTGTCTGTAATTCCAAGGTCTGACACCCTTACACAGTTATACATGCAGGCAAAACATCAATTGTCAAAAAACAAAAAATATATAAATATTACGGAGAGGTTGCAGGAGCAAGGAGAACACTCGTCCATGTTTGGTAGGAGTTTCAGCCTGTTCAGCAACTCTGGAATCTAGTATGGCAGTTTCTCAAGGAAACTGGAAATCAATCTCCACAAGCATCCAGCAATACCACTATTGGGCACATACCCTAAAGATGCATATTTGCATCCCTCCTATTTCTTTACACAGTTATATATTTATATTCCCAACAGATAGCTCTAGGAAATAGATAAATTATATTATATTATATATATTAAATTATATATAAATATATAAATTCTTTTTGATTGTTAAATTACATTTCTTGAGCAAACTATGAGAAGCAGAGCAACTCTGATACAGGTTGAGAAAACCAGTGTGGTTAGGTGTGAGTAACCATGACAATGCTTAGCTCAGTGGTGTGCAGATTGTAAAGAAAAAATGTGAGACATGTATCAACAAGTGTTTAGCACTTTCTCCATGGATAGTTACATTAAAAGCTCCAAAGTTTTAAGATGTATTATTTTTCTTTCCTTCATACCACCACAAATTTAAAGCTATTTGTCACCCACATAAATTTAGGTCATAAACAATGAACAGTTAGTTGGTGGAACCTCAAGGCTTATGTCATAAAACTAGATGTAGAGTTCTTATAGAATCCATTTATTAGAAATTTATTCAGTAAGTTAGGTCTTTTTCAGGAAGACATTATTAGGAACTGGCATCAAAATTGCTTTTCACCTGACCTTGGTTCAATAATCAGACATCTGAGAATTAGTCCTTGTGCATTTTCCATGAAGGTTTAGTTTAAGAATTAATGTGTAGGAGTGGTAGTCTATTTTGAATTTGCTCTGAGGTCTTAAATCAGCTAATTATAATTAATTGTCTTAAAGCTGTGAAAAAAAGGCCTGGCTATAAAAGCATATTTTATCCTCCAAAATTATGCAATATAAAAAGGAATAATATTTCTGTCAATCCATATTTATAATTGTGCCCAATATGTAAAAAACACACTACTAATAGGCTGAGTGAAGATTCTCACAACTATTTTTAGAAAATAATTTTATTACCTTATGAGAAAAATTACAGACAAAGAGAAACAAAAACAGCATTTGATCTAGAACCCTCATAGACCATGCCTAGTGGAGATCTCAATCAGAAAATTATTAATCTAATGGTTTAACCTGTTGAAAATAAGTAGCCACATGCAGTATATTGCCATAGCTTCTGTCACTGAATGTCACTCATAAATTTGATTTTAAATTTTAAGAATAACAGAAGAATATTTAATTAACCCTAAGAGAAATTGTGTTTTGTATCTTTAAAAAAAAAACTAAGAAATGAGGTAAATTATTTCTATCAGGTTAATAAGGCAAGTAAAGATATGTGCAGTTTTATAAGCAGACACAAAGCTATATCATGCACTTTAGTTATAGTAGAAAAGTAGGCTAGAGTAAACAATCTAAAAATTATAGACACTTATATATGTTATTTTAAAGGATACCCTCACCTTAGCTAATAAAGGTTTCTAAATACATTTCCAAGAAAACAATTATTTTTTTAGGATCTTTAATATGTCATGGAAAAAATACATCATCAAAAACTCTGATAAAAGATATGTCAGCTCACAGTTTTATTTAAATTTGAAGGTACATTTAAAGATTCACAAAATGTGATCAACATTGTATTAGAACAATCTATTGGAGCCTAATAAGGTCACCAGTTAATACATAAATAAAGACCCTAAATTCTCTGTCACCCTAATATATTAGTAAAAATAGTTCAATACTGTGGATTAGGGCTTCTTTAGCCTCTCTATATTTAAGAATTGACAAAATAACAATTTATTGTAATGAGTAAATTAATAATATTATAATTAGAAAGAGAAAAAATAGCAAATATAGCCAACATTTAAGGGTATGTTATGAAAAAATTCTATATAGCACTTAGAAATTCCTTTTATATTTCATTATCATTGAGTTTATGTATATTTATGAAGAGCTGATTTTACATCAAAGATGTAATGTTTAAGAAAGTGGGTTGTGGTTCTTACATCATTGCACAGATAAATTTGTCTGTATAGCACTGTGTAATATGTATCATGTTGCACTCTTGAATGAAACAGAGCATTTCAGATCATGCTATTATGATTTAGAAAGTATATTTAATTTTCATTATTAAAATCCTACTATACTAGAACTTTATGAAATATAATCAGCTTTGTTAGAAATGGTAAGTAGAAATATAATAAATTAGATATCACCACAATTAAGAATAACCAAACTTATAAAGACAAAAGTAAATGACATTAAAAAATGTATATATATTAAATATATATATATATAAACATACATAGGATCACAAAATGCAAAGTGAAAAGTCAATAAGAAAGAAAAGGATAACCTCATGTTCTTCTACCATACTATACTTGTACTTGGAAAGATTGTAAAATTGTTCATGATGCTTGAGAAGGGTCTTGAAAAATGATGAAAAGATAAGTTGAGATCACATTATTTTACAGGACACCTGAATTCAAACCAAAACAGTATGTATTTTTTTTTAATTTTAAGAACTATAAGTCAAAAAAGTCTAGTTTATTATTGCTAAAAATAAAAATGAAATAATTACTTCCATGTCTAGGAAACTAACTCTAATATTAATTTCAGTAGAAAGAATTTTTTGCTTTATAAAATAAATTCATACTTTTTATTATGAATAGAGTCATGTTTTTTAGCTGTGTGTATCCTTGTTCAAGCTCCCTTCCCCCACCCACCTCTTCTAGTTACTCTTTCTAATCCTCATCTCTTTATTTCTTCCCTAGCAAGGACAGGATGTCCCAAGGTCCCAATATGGCTTAGGACAGCATCTACTCCTAGCAGATCCACTTTCCGTACTCACTCATTAGTGGACTCTAAACAAAAAAGCAAAATTCATACTTTTTAAAGTTAACATTATATAATTGTAGATACTACATCAAAATTTTAATGTATATGTGAGTAATATTTATGTCAATGACTAAATTTATGTAAAAATATTAGAGAAAAACATGTATTTAAATTTCCAAAATTTAAGAGTTGTTTTTTTTTTTTAAATAGAATAATAATGCCTCATATATCAAGGGTCATAGACTTTGATATCTTATGTTTAATATCATGTGCCTACATTACAAATTATGGACAAAGATTATATTAAAGTTTATGCTTTATACCTGCTATACCATATATTAGTACTTTCTGACTTAATTATTATTTTAAATATCAAACTGGGCATTTAAAATCTAAATAATCTAATTATTCTCCTTTCTTGTGAATATTCAACAATTATTATATTTAGTTCAAAGCTATTACTTCTAATTTTAATATTATCTAATTCATAGTGAACCTGGTAGAATGGGACATAAATATATGGCATACTAAAATTTCATGCAATGGCCAATTTTATACAGAGCTTCAGACAATTTATACCCTAAGAGTTATGAAAGGTCACCTGAGAAAGTTCTCATGAGTGCAATATGTCTATAATTACAAGGACAAGTTACATGTGGTAAAATCATATATTTCTCTAGAGTCTATATAATAAAAAAATAACATCCAGATGTTATACATAACAGAAATCAGAAGAAGCTGAGTTCAGAAAGCTCTTGTTTTATTTTCTTGGAACTTTCACACAAGATTCAGAATTCTGCTGAAATAAATCCGTTTTTGAAAAGTGTTTCAACATTTTCGCTTTTATGTTTTTAGAAAGAAAAATATGCAGATTGGCTGCGATTTGTTATACTGTAATTAATTTAATTGTAATTTAATATATGAGTAGAGTTAAAGAAGAAAATTATAATATTCAAATTGTCACTAATGGTATTGGTTATATTACGTTGATCAGAAAAATCTAGAGACAAGTATGAAAATAAACACATATAATTAGAAGTTCTTGAATCTTATACTACAAAAATCTACACAATGGATTACTATTCAGCAGTAGAAAAAATGATATCCTGAAATTTGCAGGCAAATGGATGGATTTGGAGAATATCCTTTTGAGTGAGGAATCACAAACCCAGAAAGATAAACAGGGGATGTACTCATTCATTAGTGGACTCTAAACAAAAAAGCAAAAAGCAAAGCATACCCAAGCTGCAAACTACAAATACTGAACAGCTTTGGATCTGAAACACCTGGGAGTGGCACATTGGATCCCACTTCCTTTCGAGGAACACCTGACTCAGTCTTGATGTTGGGGTTAAGAGAAGTGGATCTACCAGTAGTGGATGTTGAACTAAGCCACATTGGGACCTTGGGACCTCTTGCCCTTGCTGGGGTGGAGATAAAGTATTATGAAGAAAAGAGAGTGACTGGAAGGGGTGGGAAGGGGAGGGGAGCTTGAACAAAGGAATACATAATTCATAATAAAAAATCAAGCTTGAGATTAGAAAACTCTCTCTAGCAAAAGTGTTCAGAACATCATCTCATCCCAAACTATCAGTTATTCCTTAGAAACTATTTTTTAAGGATAGAAATGGTAATAAAGTTATTTTCTTATGATGCTACTACATCATCAATGAGAAAGTGGATACAGTTGAATAAAAATGGAAATATTAAACTCCCAAAAAATACAATATTAAACAAATAAAATTCTCTTCCAAGGTAATTTTAGGTTTTGGCAACTTTAAATATATCACAGTTATATAACAGTGGGTATTTTTTTAATATAGAAGAACTTAGTATAAAACTCACCTTTATTTTAATAAATGGTATACCTCTCAAAAAAAACAAACAAAATAAAAATACTAAGCAATTAGTTAAAAACTAATTTAAAACTTTTTATTTCAAGTTTATTTAAATGTTTAATAATAATGTACTACAGACCTTCAATATAGTTTTTTAAAAAAAGGAAAAGAGAAAAAGTTGAGGTTAATAGATAAAGAAAACGTTTTACACTGACTCAATGGAGTACTACTCAGCTGTTAAATATAAGGACAGCAGGAAATTTGAAGGTAAATGGATAGATTTTGAAAACAAAATTATGCTGAGTATTATACACCAGACTGAGAAAGACAAACATGGTTTTACTCACTTATAAGTGGATATTAGCTGTAAAAAAAAATATAGTAAATGTGCTATAGTACATAGAATCAAAGACTAGGTAACAAAGAAAGATCATGGAAGGTTGCCCATATCTCCCTTTGAAGGTGAAATATAAGAGATTTTGGGAGTGGACAGAGGCCAGTGAGATGGAAACATGAATGATAAGTTAGAGGAGTTTCAGAAGGGAAAAGTACAAAAATAGACTACTTAAAATGAGGAGGGAAAACATTTCTGTGTCAGGTAAAAATCTCGTGCAGATCTCCCAGAAACCTCTAAAGATGTCTGTTGCCTGCCCAGGGAGGAGATGGGGAGTTGTGGAGAAGAAAGAATGACCTGATGTCGCGGGAGGGGGAAGGGGCCTTGAATAAGGATATACAGGGATAGAAAGCATGACTTCTTTGTTACTACTACTACTACTACTACTAATAATAATAATAATAATAATAATAATAATAGATGACCACAGCTAAGCCTCCTAGCAAAATCATATATGTAGCCTGAATTACACATAGTTTGGTAGCTGTTTTGTTATATAAAATTTTGCTATATGGAAATTGAAATCTTCACTTTTGATTAGATAGAAAAGGAGAAGAAATGTGGAATGTCTATCTGTGTGGTAAGAATATCATTATTTAATAAAGGGACTGTTTGGCCTAGGGCAGAGCAGCAAAGAAAGCAGGGAATCCAAGCATAGATAAATGGGATGGAGGGTAGAGTCAGAAAAATGAGATTGAGCTACCCAAGAAGCAATTATAATAAAATACATGGAAGCCACAGGCCACATAACATGACAGATTATTAAAAATAGACAGGATTAAGATTTGAAAGCTAGTTAGCAATAAGTCCGATCCATAGGCCCAAAACACATAATTAATGAAAGCATCTGAATCATTATTTGGGTCTAAATAGCATTGGGGCTCCAAGCAGGCCCCAACTTTGGGACAGAAAGGTCAAAAATTTCATACTACACATGGCCATCTCCAGTGACCAGATTGGTTTCTAACCTGAGTGTCTTCAGAGAGGCTTTACCCAGTCATGTTTTAAAACAAATATGGATAAATAGTCAAACATTAGACAGAGTTCAAGAAATCTTTCAGGAAAGGGGTAGAACTAACTGTAGCAGGCAGAGGGATCAAGGACACACACACATACACAAAATAATAAACAAATAAATAAATAATAGACAAAATAAAATAACTTGAGTCGATAAGGACTCACAGAAACTGAACCAACACCAAGGGAACCTGCCTGGGATTGACATTCGAACTCCGCATATATGTTATAGTTATGTAGCTTGTCTTTGCTTTATGCCTCCCCACGGTAAAAACAGGACAAGTCTCCAACTCAAATACTGGCATTTAGAAGACAACTTTTCACACTCACTCAACCTCAGTATATGGGGAAGTGATTAGTCTTACTGGAACTTGATGTTATGTTTTGTTGATACTCATGATACCTTTGCTTTCATAAACAAAAATGTAGAAGTACTGGGAACAGGGCAAGGGTAAGGAGAGACACTGGGAGAAGAGGGAGGAGTAAAAACAGGAGCACAGACATAAAGAATTATAAATAATAATCTTACTGTTAATAATTAATATATTTTCAATCAAATAATTCTAAAAAATAATTTTATAAGTGGCTCAATGGAAATGTAGATTTTTATATCTAATTCCTATTGTGCTAATAAAGAAATTGAAACAAAAGCCTAACTTTCTTTAAAACTACCTCAAATTATAACATTATATTCTTATAGGATAAAAATATATTTCTTATTAAAAAACCAAAAAAATATGAATTCAAATAAAAACCACAAAACATGCAAAAACGGTAATGGAGTGGAAACTAAAATGTCAGCATCATCATCATTTATGACTCATGTCTTATTGTATAAATCTACACTTTTCATTACTAAATGTTATTGAATATAGTATATTTTGCTTCAGTCTTAATTAACATATTAGCAGTAATTTTATTTACTAATATTCTTCAGAGCCAGATATGTGAATTCATATAAGAATTCAGTGATGAATAATTTCTCAAAACACCAACAACAATAATAGCAATGAAAAAAAATCTCATTCGTACATGTCTAGGACAAGGACAAAATTGTGAGCACATGGGAAAGAAGAGCTAAGAAGACATTACACAAAGAGAAGGAGGTTCAGCAGCTCGGAGAAACTACTGTAAATCAAAACTGTTTTTTGAAATGGAAGTTATTGCACTGTGTGTGTTTTATGCGGATTCACTAGCAGCACTTGTTTCATGCTGCCCCTTCAGCAAATCCAGTAGAAGACTCATCTCCTCTTAATCCAGTGATTATTAACAAAGATTTCATGGAAACCATCTGGGAGAACATGTAAGCCATGTATTTCCATGCACTATTTAAGATCAATTGGATCAAAATTTCAGAAGAGGACATTACTACTTTTAAAAGTTCCCTAGGTAATTCACAGTTATACTAGGATTAAAATGTATTGATCTCCCAGATTAAAAAAGTTAATAAAAACTAAAAAATCCTCATGAGTTTTGACTTAGAGATTAGTTTTCATTAATGTATTTGAGAAAATTCTTCTAATTATTTATTATGGTTATTACAAAATGTATATATATATTGAATATATGAAGAATTTAAATGAATCAATTATAAAATTATTATGATAATTCACTTGATGATTATAACAATGAACAGAGAACAGAAGAAATGAATTTTTATAAAATCATCAAAATATTTCCAACTTCATTTGAAGCAGGGTAATAAAGTTTAAATTCAGAAATTTTAATTTTATAGCAATAGTAAAAACTTGTATGAATACATAAATACCTAAAGTTAAGAGCAAATAAAATACTAAATTAAATATAATTGAAAGTGGAAAAAATGATGAGGTGAGATGGTGTTGTAGCACCATATATGATTTTGATTTTTAGTCTGCAAGCTAATACATAAAAGTCAAATCATTTGTGTATATTGTACTATAAAAATTTATTAAATTATCTCATAAATTTTTTCATTTAACTAATCAAAAAACAAAAAAGTGACTATACTGCATAAATAACAAGTATTTTGAAAATATTTAAATTATATAAGAATAGTTGAATATTTAGGGATATGTATACTAATCTCAGTATAATAAATAAATTCTGAAAATATAATTAAACTATTCAATAGATAATTTAGTGTACTTTTATTAATAAAAAGTAAAATATATCAGCTTGTTATTTTACTACTATGTTCTTATGTGTGCATATAATACTCATAAATTACTTACATAAGGAATATATTTGTTTTGACAGAAGAAAATTATCTGCAAGAAGAGACACAGGACACTACTATAGAAGAATATCCATGGGAAGAATAAAAGATGTAAGTCAGGAAATAAAATACAAGAGTGAGGTATATACTAAAACATCTTTTTTTTTTTGAAAAATAACAAAAAGCATTTGAAAGGTACAGAATATATTTTTATTTATTATGAATAAAGTCATATTTTTCAATCCGTGTATAATCTTGTTCAAGCTCCCTTCCCTTTCCTGTCCCTTTCAGTCACTCTCTCTTCTCCACTTCACTTTATCTCCTCCCCAGCAAGGGCAGGAGGTCCCAAGGTCCCAGTGTGGCTTAGTTTAGCATCCACTCCAGGCAGATCCAGTTACTTCACCCCAACATCAAGACTGAGTCAGGCGTTCCTCTAGAGGCAGTGGGATCCAAGATGCCAGTCCAAGGTGTTTCAGATGCCAAGCTGTCCAGTGTTTGTGGTTTCCAACTTGGACTTGCTTTGCTTTTTGCTTTTTTGTTTAGAGTCCACTAATGAGTGAGTACATCCCCTGCTTATCTTTCTGGGTTTGTGATACCTCGCTCAGGAGAATATTCTCCAAATCCATCCATTTGCCTGCAAATTTTAGGACATCAGTTTTTTTCTTACTGCTGAGAATAACTCCATTGTGTACATGTACCACAGTTCTTTAATCCATTCTTCAGTTGAGGGGCATCTAGGTTGTTTCCAGGTTCTTGCTATTACGAATAATGCTGCTATGAACATAGTTGAGATAAATCCTCTGGAGTGCGAATGTGCATCCTTACGGTATACACCCAGAAGTGGTATTGCTGGATTCTTGGGGAGATTAATTCACAGTTTTCTGAGAAACCAACATACTGCATTCCAGAGTGGCAGAACAAGCTTACACACCAACCAGCAATGGAAGAATATTCCCTTTGCTCTCCAACCTCTCCAGTATAGGCTGGTGATATAATATTAACACTTTCAATAAAATATTTATAATTAATTTCATAATGAGTTATATATAAATTATTTGCAACAAAATTACTTTTAAATTCACTCACTGAATTGGAACTCATAATTTTTGGGCAATGTAGCCAGATACCCACAGAAGCTGAGTTACAAGTGTTACTTTTGGGTTTGAGCTCTTTTATGTAGGTGCTGAGATACAAACTTAAATCATCATCCAGTAATCTCATCACCTCTCCCATCCTTAATTATAATTTATTCAAGGGACATATATATTTTTTTCCATTCATGACTAATACAACAATAAGTATTTGAATATTGGGTAGACGAGATAAAGATTTCCATACTTACCAGTTCTACAATCACACTATTATACACAAGTAATTAAATTTGATTAAAATTTTACATAATCATTTTTATTTTTTGTTTATTATACATATGTGATTGTAATTACTTGTGTACATAGTATACTTAAATGCAAATAATTCATTTGGCAATAAATAATTTGGAACTGATATCAGGTAGTCAATGTAGCAAATTATTGCTTACTATTATTCTTGTTTCTAGAAGATGAGCCTTGGGACAGTACATAGCAGTTTGGAGAAGAGCAAGTACAGACAAACAGATTTTAAATGTAAGGGAAAAGGGCAAATTATGGGATGATTGTTTTATTGTTTTAAATCCACTTAATTGAAATAAAGGGGAATTCCCAATAAAATAAAACTAACAGAATTTTTTTTTTTACTTATTTCTAAAACTCAGTCAATCTAAAACCATTCTATTAAATCAACCTTATAAATATACTTTTAAAAATGGTGTTAGGGCTTAGAATATATTTTGTCAAGAACTGAGATCATTAAATGTAATTATAGGTCCAATTTTATACATAACACATGAAAAATATAATAAAATATTTATAATACATTTTGTAGCAAATTTCTTGATAATGGATAATTGAGTTTCAATTTGTAGATCCTAAAAATCACTGATAAAATGCATTTGAGCTGAAGGAGCAAAATGTCTTTATAGGTCTAATAATGATGAATGACATATGACAATGAGTCTCTTGTTCTATTTTTCATCTCAGTGGTATTTAGGTGAGGTTTAAGTGGATTTTTTTCATTATCTATGAATTACTAATGTACAAAGAAGAAAAAACTATTGAAATAATCCAACAAAAATACTTTGTAACAATTAAAGCAATAATGGTATTATACTCACTCTTTGAGATTTTTCTTCTTTTCTTTTATATTTTTTATTCTTATGAATAAAAAAGTAACATCTTCTATCCTTGTATATCCTTATTTAAGGTCCCTTCCACCTCCCACCACATTAGGTAATTCTCTTTTCTCCAAGTCTCCCCATCCCCTCCCATGGGCAGGCAGTCCCAAGGTCCTAAGGTTCCAATATTGCTTAGTTCAGCCTCCACTCCTGGCAAATCCAGGTTTCTCCCCCCAAACTCCAGACTGAGTCAGGTGTTCCTCTAGGGGGAGTGGGATCCAAGGAGTCAGTCCAAGATGTTTCTGATCCGAAGCTGTACAGTGGTTGTGGTTTGCAGCTTAGGGATTTTTCTATGAGACATATATTCAGACACAACATCATGGTAATATGCATAGTAGCATTATTCTGATTTATAGATATATCAACGAAATAACTCTGTAAACATAGCTGTTTTAAACTATATCCAAGAGAATGTTCAAGGCTGATAAAATGTTTGTAGAAAAAGTATGATGCCTAAATTTTTTGTTATTATAAAGCTATTTTGAAAATTAATATTCACATTAATGTGTTTTATAAATACACTGTCAGCATAATTAAAGGTGGATTTTTATAAAACTCTTTAAAAGTCTGATTATTTCTAAAATGATACAGCATTTATATTAATTCAAGTAAAAATGTAAATATATAAATAAAAATGCAATACTAAATTATAACTATTAGAGAATTGTATGTACTTGGGCCTTTGTGCTCATTGAGAATCGTCTTTTCAAATCTATTTCATTCAGTACCATGAAAATGTTCAATTTCCTGAAAAAATATTTTAAAATAGAGTCATTCATTTCTGTTTGTGTATTTATCTGATACATGCACATCATTTGGATATTTTAGCCTAGTTCTATACTACTCATAATTCTTAATAAAATGTTTGTGGAATAGCTGACATTCTATAGATTGTATGAGAGAATTTCTAAAAAAACTCTATACATTAAACTCAGATACAACTATTAAATTGAAAAGTCATTTATTTATAATATCTAATATGTTGCACATTCTATATTAATACAGGTTTGAAAATAGTAAAATTTAAAAAATATGCATTTATTATAGATTATTTCCCCTCAATTGTAGCTGCACCTCATTCTATGCTAAATGGATTACTGAACAGAATAAAAGAAAATGGACAAATATGTGAAAACTGAATAAATATTCATATTTTTCTATATTTCACTCACTTTCTTAGCTATAATTCTTAATATTTATTATAATAATTTTTATAAGTACTTTCTTTTTCTTCATTTTTAAAATTTGGATATTAAAATTATTTAGAATGATCAAATAAATTTTCTTTGGTGATAGTAGTGAGTTGATCATAAAATTATCCTGAGCCAATTCTGCTTTAGTAGCACAGAATTCACATCTCTCTCTCTCTCTCCTCTGACTCAGAATTCAGGTATGCCACAGTTAATTTCTGTGCTTTCTCATTTTTAGCCTTCAAAGTGTGTATATCATATTAGCCTCTTCTGAATCTAAGACTGTCAAGCATGTTTTAAAAATCTCTGCTCCAGGTCCAGAAGTCTATGAATCTTGCTATTCTCCTCTATTGTGGGCTGGTAAGCTGCTAAGTCTCCAGTTTGAAATACACGACAATGGAATACTAGATTTCTGATCACTTCTTAAAACAAACAGAAAAGATATGGGTCCTCTGTGTCTGCACTGCATCTATTGAACAATTAAACCTGTGAAACCTTTTTCTGTTTATTAAAGACATTTTTATATAGATTAAAAACACATTTTACAGAATATTTCAAATTTCTAATGCATAATAAATAATAAATGAGCATCAAGCTTCATATCTGAAAATACAGCAGTCTGTACCTTAGATATTTTCTGCTGCCAATGATGTAAAGATTGCACCTCAGGAATACACAATACTTTTTTTCTAACTAGTCAGCTACAAAGCATAGCCCCAGGTTTAGCATGGGGCCCTGTTGATATCAGAAAAATGCCATTATCACATATCTGCAAATAAACTTTGCCAAATAGGCCTTTATACATTTTTTAGGATCTAATAAAATTAAAAATAATGGCCAGTTTTGTTTAATATTAAATTATTTCAGAAATTTTAATTTTAATAATATTACTAAAATCCTTTACTGTCCACAGAGTCAAGCTATTGTGAAAAAAACACCATCAAAAACTTAATTGGCAAATTATAAATAAAATAATTAAAGGGGGCATTTACATTCACCTAAGTTCTTAGATATTATACTATTTATCTATATTAAACTTTAATTTAAAAAATCATTCAAAAATTATTTTCTATTCAAAAACATTTGTTCAAAGAGGAACTCGACCTAACGTAAATACTAAATATAAAGAAAGAGCTTGATGACCTAATATTGAAAAAATCATGCTTGTGTCTTCCAAAGACTCAGATCAGATGTCTCCAGTAAGGACATCGAGAGACTACTGAACAAACGAAATAGCTAAAGTATATGCCAAAGACATCTAGAGATCATTAGATGAATGAAACAGCTGAAGGCGCATGACAAATCCTTAAGAGGAGATGCCTCAAGAAAGAAAGTAAACTGATAATTTGGGGAGACACCAGGACTTCAAAAAATCAAAAAGACATATGATACTGTTTTACCATGCTAAAAATTATGAATGTAGACCATACTACATCCACTTTGCTCACAATAAAAATTAATCAAGAAATGGAAGAATTTATGGTGATTTTTAACATTAGTCTATCCTCTAATGTATTTTTTATTAAAACTGTGATGGTTCTCTGTATTAACTAAACTATCTCTAGAGACAATGCCTTTAACCCTGACCTTTATTATGGCCACTATTTCTTTAAATAATTAGAATGCAGGAGAGGTTGGAAGCTCAGCCCAAAGGTCTTTGAGCCCACAGATATCCAGAGAAACTAGAAACGTTAAACACATAGGATTGTCTTTCCAGCCACCTTGGGACCTTGGAACCACCTGCCTTGCTGGGGCAGGGGGAGATAAGGAGATTGGGAAAAGAGAGAGTGACTGGGAAGGGCACGAAGGGAAAGGGAGTATGAACAAAGGGATACACAGATTAAAAAATGAGACTTTATTCATAAAAAAGAATAAAAGTTAAAAGAAACATGTGCTATAGATCTAAACAGATAATTCTCAAAACTAGAAATGGCTTAAAAAGTACCTTTAAAATCTTCAACATTCTTAGCCACCAGGAAGATGCAAAATAAGATTACTTGGGAGATTTCATCAAAGATCAGGAAAGCACGTGACAGCAAATGCTAGTGAAGAACGGGAAAGGAGAAGTTTCACTCACTGTTGGCAGGGTACTGCCATGTGGAATCAAAGGTAGGAGGTGCCTTTACTGCTCCATCCACATTTCTCCCAAATCTTTATAAGTCTTTAACTAATCATGTCTGTGATTTTTGTCTATATATTTGAGAACGATTAGTCTCTCCTATAAGACCTAGACTCAAAGTGGAGTTTGAGAATTTTATCTTTAACTCGTGCCCTGAATGATTCTAGGTAGACACTGGAATTCTCAGAATAAAGGTAGCAGCTGTGTTGAAGATTCGACAAGCCTGTCTGACTGAATAGGAGTTTGCTTTTGTGGAATGTTGTGAATCCCTAATCAAATTACCTTGGACATTCTTTAGCTCCTAAGTAGCCATTCCTAGTCCTGCTGTGTGTTGGACCTGTGACTGTCAAGTAAATTCTTTTGGAATCTGCAAGCTTAAGAGACTATTAACTTCTACCAGCCCCAAAGCTACAGCTGTCATCAAGTGGTATGTGGAGCTGATAGTAAAGATTTTCTCACTATACTGTAAGGCTCCTACTGGTTGTTACCACCAAAGTTTGTTTTTTTTGTTTGTTTGTTTGGTTTGGTTTGGTTTTTTAATAGTCTTGATTTGTGACTTCCTTTCGTTCTAACTAGGAAAACATTATGAACCTGTCACATTGGAACATGGCATGTAGGATAAGCAGAATCTATGCTCCTAGACTTGTGGTCTTTTACATTTGTCTATTTGCCCCTTAATAAATTTCAAAAAAAAAAAAAAGAATTGAAAGTGATTAATTGTGTGACGATCTGAATTAATCAAAGGACCAGGCCAGACTAAGCTGGTACAATTGGAACCTAGGTGATTAGTAATTCACATGCTCCTGATACCAGAGGCTCTGTGAAGCTCCCACAACCAAGACCTCAGATAAAAAATGGGCTAGATGACATCAACACTATCTGTATGACTGAGACCATGCCAGACACTTAGACCCTCAAGCTATACAAGCTTATCTCTATAACCCATCTTCTTGGAAAAGAAATTAGATATACCCTTAGTTATGTCTTAATGTAATTATGCTTTCTTATGCAATGTGAAATGAACGACATCAATAAATGTTTTCCAAGCTATACTTGGCTTGAATACATTAGGAATTAAACTACTGCCTTTAGACTCCAGAAGATGATGTCTATACTAAGTTAACAAAGTCAGTCTGCTCTGATTTTATTTTTATTTTTACCTCTTAATGGGTTTCTCTTCCCTGTATGACCCATGCCAAGTCGCACACCTGTTTTATTTATTTATTTATTTTTTGTAGGCCCAATGCCTTTATTCACTAAGGGTTTGTTATTGGGATTATTATTATCTTAAATTTACCAGTTTTTAACTATGCATTTTTTTCATTTATTTACTTCATCACTCATTCTTTCTTCCAACAACAAAATATCTTTCTTAGGCTCAAAAAGCTATTTGTTTTTGTAGGTCCAAAATTATTTTATAATATTGAAAACTAACACAAGACCATTTGTTTTGTGAACATCAGCATATTTGGATATCTCAGAAGAGAATCCCTTCCACTTTCCACTTCTATTTCAAGTTCTACTTAATATCAGAAATTTAAATGCACTTTTGTTTTCTTCTATGGCTAACATAGGTTTCTAAACACAGCAAAACTTTTCTAACCACGAAGACTGTATTTCTTATAGTGAATATGTCCTGTCAGCAGCATTTTTCCATATTATGTGTTTAATGCTAAATTACTTTATAAATAAATTCTTATGAAACAGTGCTGTTTCAAACATCTAACCTCTTCAACAGTATTTTAATGAAAATCCTCTAGATACAATTATATAAAATACTAAACCAATATCACACAAGTAGCTACCTAGCTACTTGTCCAAAAATATACATGAGCTAACTGACCTTACTGGTTTATCTTCCTTTATTATTTACCTTTCTGGAGACAAAAATGATATAAACAAGGTTCAGTAGATGAGGAACATATTTTTCTTGGTTGAGAAGTAGAAATATAAAAACAATTCTCTATTTACAACAGTATCCCAGGCACAAACAATTATAGGTAGATAAAATTGTCTATTATTTTTAGAAATTAAAATACTATAGATTGTAATGTATAATAACTTAATGATGTAGTAAACTTATTTTAGTTTATATTATGGAAAACTAAAGAAGAAAAATAGACTCATCTATAATTTACTCAACAATTACAAGCAACCTAGCAACAAATTTATGTAATTTTAGTTTATGTGTTTAGTTGATGTTTACTGCTATTTTGGTGAAACTTCACTTGGAATTAAAATAAACTAATAATAAAGCATTAATTGGATAACTACTAATTATTGTGAGCAAAAAAATTACATTGTTACCTATTGACTTTGTAAGATTTGTGACATCAAATTACCCTAAAGACCATATGTAAATGTTAAATTTCCTACTAAGTCACTTTCCAACTGCTCAAAGTTTTTAAACAATCTTTGTCTGCTAATTATCTAATTAACTGGGAAAGACAGTCCAATTATAATTCTGAAGTTCATTGTGGATATATAATTATTTTTGCAATCATTAGCTTGGCTTAATCACCTTTAACACTAGTCTTATAGGTCTTCAACTAATGAATTTTGCCAGCTAATCACTGAATAGAGAAAGATCTGATTTTCATTAAGATCTTATTAGATCTATTGTCTTCTATGTTAGAATGTGAGGACAATATGTTCACAACACTAAATAAAGTTCACTGAAGGTCACCTTTTGTGAAACTCAGATATTCAAAAATACAATTGATTTGTAGGAGTATAGTGGGTACACACAAAATTAATTGCATTAATCTGTATTATAAACTTTATTTGTTGTCTATATATAAACATGTTTCATGTATATTGTTTTGAATGATCTATCTTTACTGAAGATAACATAAAATTGCAAAAAAGGGGTTATATGGAAGTAAAGAATTTCTTAATTTAAGATTTTATTTTAATGTGTTTTATACAATTATTATCCATATTCTGATTTTAATGTCAATGCATAATTCTCATCATCAATATACAGACACTACTATATCTTTCTGTGATATTATACTAACTTTGAAAAGTCACATTATCAAAGTCATTTAGTTTGGCAAATTAGATTCATTATGAATGCTAGAACCAAGTTCAGTACATATTTATTCCCTTTAGATCATTATTTGGATGTAATACACAGTTTTGGTCCCCAAAGATGAAACAAAATATTTACATATTTATGAAAACAAGTATTCATATATATTTGAAATTATGCATATGAATACCCAATGGCAAATACTCAATTTATATTTATAACTTTAGAAATATTGCCATCTGTCTTCCAAATAGCAAGAGACTAGTCTAAAATATCTGTGATTCATTTATATTAAATTTTATTACTTATAAATTATATAATAATTCATGTAAATTTTCAAAACAACTAGAGATTTTAAAATGTGTTTTATTTCAGTTTCTTTAATTAATTAAACAAGTAAAATAATATTGAGAAAAAATAAAACTAATAAATATATTTGCTAAAACCAAGGATTAAGAAGTCAAACCAATTAAATATCAATTCATATAAATACTGGCAATATTCTAATGGCAACTTGTGATTTGTTTGCCTTGTTAGAGAACTCAAGATAAAAGTCTCAATATTTTTAAAATTTGTTCAGTGTTTTAGAATCTCTTTCTTTTTACCTTATTTTATAAAAATATAAAAGAGTGGAGAGAAAAAAAGAAATATTTAACAATGCCATTATGTATAAGGAATACTGTTGAGATCAAATGAACAGTAGAAGACTATAAATATAATTTTCAGATTCCAAGCTTTTCAGTGGTTGTGGTTTGCAGGTTGGGTGTTATTTACTTTTTTTTTTTTAAAGTCCACTAACTTGAATCTCTTATAATATAAAAATTTTGAACCTTCTTGCATTTCAGATATGATAACAAATTAATGACAAATCAGCATCACAGAAAACATATTATAAAGACTCTTATTTAAAAGAATGCAAACATATTTTAACAGATTAAATATAAAAAATCACTAAGAAGTTAAATTATTATAAGGTACATGAATTTTAATAAGGACTCAAAACTGGATAATTCGCAAAATATGTGACATACAAAGAGCTACTTTTGTTCTATATAAAGAGTTCTATTTTGAAAAAATAATGTCAAAAGATACTAAATATACCTCCTATTGGTTATAAGTATTAATAATCACCCTTTAGTAATTGTTGTAAGGCTTTAAATTATTTTTATATATTAGTAATTATATATAAAAGGCAATCTCATGGAACAGTTGCAAAGACATGGTGCATACTAAAAGTATAAAAATTCATTGTTCAGTTATCATAATGCGTAACAATAAAAAATAACCTATTTTCTAAATGACTAGTATTTTTTCAATCTCACAGCCAAAGTTATTATTACATACTGAGGAAAATTGATATGGGACATTTCCACTACAGTAAATTGATAATGATATCTACTATCCTTTTTTTATATTCCGTCTTTTTTGTTTTAAGCTATCTTTATGAAAGTTATAAAAAATAGAACTTCTCTTCTCCCCATATCCTTATCTCCTCCCCAGCAAGGGCAAGAGGTCCCAAGGTCCGAAGGAGGCTAGATTCAGCATCCACTCCAGGCAGTTCTGCTTTCTTCATCCCAACATCAAGACTGGGTTAGGTGTTCCTTTGGAGGAAATGGGAGGCACAGAAGTGAGAAGGGAGTTTGAACAAGGGTATACATTTATAAAAAAGAAGACTTTATACATAATACAAAAGTAAAAAGATAAACCACTGGGTTAAAATAAAATATTGATACTTAAAAGGTAAAATAAAGAAATAAATAAATTGTCCAGTCAACTCTACAATATGCCTATTTAAATTTGTTTGCTGTACTATCATTCTATTATATATTTTGGTATTAAATAAATGTTTTAATTAAAATTGCAATAACAGAAAAAAAAACAGAACCTTACTTTCACTGGTTTAGAACCTAAAGCTAATAGATGACTATAATTTTAAGTTATGTACTCTTTCATGTTCCAATTAGTGAGTAATGCATATTTGTAATAATAATTATATGCTGAAATGAAAACTATAGGCTGAGAGTAATTTTTTAAACTAAAAATTCAACATAAATCTTGAACAAAATATATGAGTATTGATTATTAACCTGTATTTCCACTTACTATGTTGATTATTTGGAATTAATGACTTGTAAAAGAAAGATTTATTTATTCTTCACGTTGTCTTTTATTTACTTCTCAATAAAAGATAGAGAGGGGGGGCAAAACTGGATTTGGCCGGAGTGAAGACTGATCCAAGTATTATTGGGCCAGTGGGACTATAGGACTGTCTGCTCCCTGCCAAGGGAGGGGTTGGGGAGTTGCAGAGAAGAAAAATGACCAGATGTGGTGGGAGGGGGAAGAGACCTTGAATAAGGATATACTGGGATGGAAAAAAAAATTCAGAGGGAAAGTTGAACACAAAGAAAATATATGTGTAGCAATCTTATTTGCATTTCCACCCTTGATAAGCCATGCTTATGATTATTATCCTCTGTATAGTTATTGTTAACTCTTCTGCATTTTTAAATTCTTTTTACTGTCTTTCTGATAAATACAAAATAAAGAAAAAAAAAAGATAGAGAAGACCACTATGTGAAGTGCAGACACACAGACACAGATGTAAACTGACAGAAAATTATTTAGGTAGGCACCAATTTACACTTATTCAAGAGAATACACAACATAGAGAGAGTGAATTTAAAAATCTAAATTAGGTCACACCTTTGGTTTAATGAAGAAAATGGGAAGTGTTTTGACTTCTATCTTTGATGTGATGCTGACATATTTTGGGTGACTCACAATTTATTATTACTGTCTTCATACTAACCACAGTTGTATCTACCATTCTTCTATCTAAGCTCAATTAATTTTTAACAATTAAATAATATGATAATTTGTACCGATTGTCAATTTCACCAAATATCAAATGACTTTTGCTGATAAATATTTAGCGATGTATATGAAAAACTTTCTAGATTTCTTAGACACACATTCTTGGGAGGAATACACACCCTAACTACAAAACTGAGTACGATGAAGCTAGAGAAGAAACTGAGTACCAGAAAACTTGGCTCTCTACTTCTTGACTGGGAATCCAATGTAGCACCCTGCCTCTCTTCTCCTGAAAAACACTTTGCCATAAGTGTGCTTTGATATATTTAACAAAATGAACCGTTTAGATATTTTCTATTTGTCAGATATCTTATTACAACACTGAAAAACAACTAACAAAATGATCTCACAATATATCAAAAACATATTTTTAAAGATTATTTATTCTGTTTTTGCATATACTATGGTAGCTTAAAATAGTTGTATCACAATTTTTAGTAATTTCAAAATTTTTTTCATGCATATTAAACAGTTAATTTATCATTTTTATTTTTAGTTGATATTATATGATATGTGTTTACTGTACTATAAAAACAAACAACTAAATATTATTAGTGCTAGGTTACACTATGAAGTTCAGCTTTATGGATGATTGACCTTAATGCAATAGATTGTTCTGGGTATTCTTCATCTATTTTTTTCACCAATTTTTTACTATTAATGAATCTTTTTTCTTTCTTCTCAGCATTGGTAAAGGTCTTTTTTTTCAAGTTAGCGAAATTTATTTCACTAAAGCAGCTTTGCCGACATAATTAGAAGACAAATTTATACAAGGGAATCAGAAATTATGCATGAGAATGTAGGAAGTAATAAATTTCATGTGAAGAATAGATAAAAATAGGAAGAAATGGTAGTAATCATCCATGGGCAAGAAGGCAAGTCAGTACTTGTGACAAAAAGTGAACAAAAATACTACCAATTGTCCAACCAACAACCACATCCAAAAAATGAAAACAGTGAATTAAAATGCCATGATAAAAAATATAGAAACAGGAAATACATATGAAAAATTGACAAATATCCCCAGATTCCCACCTTAAACAATTCAAGTACATTGATCTCCTATTCTCTCCTTTATAAACCCTCCAAGGAAATGAAATCATACTTCACAGGTATATGTTCAGTCATATTCATTACTACTCTACTAACAATAGTTACAAAATGGAAACAACCTTAATTTACTTCAACTAAAAGATGAATATTGAAATTGTGGTACATATAGAGTATGAACTCTTACTTGAAAAGGTTTTAAAATGTTACCTTCATTTTAATTTCATAGCAGGATAGAATTTAGGCAGTTTATACCTTAGTAAGAAGAATGTATCTCCTTTTATAAATTAAACCATGGATTTTATTCAGACCATGAAAGAAATAAAAGGTCAAATTTATTTTGCCACATTTATTTTTTAATTCAAACTTACACGTTACTAATAAAGCATAATGGAGCCCAGACAACGATAGAATCTCACCATTGAGAATCACTGGTTAGTAGTCTGCAGTGTTGTCTTTAAGTATTAAGTTTAATCAGCTAATTTTGGGAGAGTTTTATTCTACAACATTTTATCTGTATAATTAAACACACATATATAGTTCATATATTTTCATAGATATTGAAATTCATAATACAGTAGTCAACTGACATAAATGAAAGAATAATTAGTGTCTGTCACAGAAGTGTTGATAAACTTTCAGAAAATTAGTGAAATATTAAAAACTTAAAGGTTGTGAGGTCTTTGAATATTTCTGTACATATAAAATGTGATTTTACCATAACATATTAAAAATATTTGGACAAAATTACTGAACGTTTTGAGATAATTTTACAGAATTATTGTTTCTTTTATTGAATTTAATTATATATATATATATATATATATATATATATATATATATATATATGACAGACAGGTCTTTTATCTCTGGTTACATGTTCACATTAATCTTTAATATTCTTTCACAGACTAATATTTCTGATATACTTGCTATTTAATAATCTTATTTCTTACACACTCTAATTGTTACAGAATACTCCAACCAATTCAGAAACAACAGTGCATTTCTACAGTGACCATTAAGTTTTAATATAAAAAAATATAGACTAGTTGTAATTTCAAATAACTAGCTCTCTACTTTCTCTGACTAGTTTATACCTTATAAAAATTGTATGTGAAAATAGCAGGACATAACAGCAAGCATGTTTTTTATTAAACTTTATTTTGATTAATAACATGTACAGCCAAATCTTTAAACTTTATGCTAACACATTTTCACTTCTGTGTGAATTACGGGACTGCTAGATGACATGTCATCTCAACTTTTGAACTTGATTTTTTTATTTAATGTAGTGACTATTAAAAGATACAAAATGCCAAAAATGTATGCACAAATGTAATAAATGTACTTTCTGTACAGATATAAATATATATTAAATAATAAATAATATTAAAATCATTCCGTGTAAGACAAAATAAAACAGAGGCACTACAATGGAAGAAAATGATACTTCACCAAGTGATCAATAAAATAATTTTAAAACTTGGATTATAAGATAAAATTATATGTAAGTGAAACTTGGATAATGCTTATAATTATTTTATCATTTAGTGTGAAGCTAGAGAGATGGCTCAGAGGTTAAGAGCACTGACTCTTCTTCCAGAAGTCCTGAATTCAATTCCCAGCAATCACATGGTGGCTCATAACCATCTATGATGACATCTGGTGTGCTCTTCTGTATACTGCATACATAATAAATATATTTTTAAAAGTAAATAAAACAATATACTATAATTCTCTAATGTAATGAGCTCAATTCAAAGTAAGTAATAAATTGTACTCACTACAGATTTTTTCCACATTTGCAAATTTTTATAACAGAATTCAATTAAATTATCCTATTAAATTTTATTCGTTTTAGCATTAATTAATATACTCTGAGTGCTCTGAGTGATTTCAGATGCAGATTTCTCAAAATCTTTTTAATGATAGCATCTATTCCTAGCTTGTCCTAATAACTTTTCTATTTCATAAATATCAGAATTAATTTCTGTTAAATATTCAGAGTCTTATACAGTTAAAAATGCAAGGATAGCTTTAGAAACCAAATAAGCTAGTGTACTGTGAAATAGAAACACTTCCAAGTAAAAAGGCTATTATGTTTTATTGTTTAGTTGTTTTCTTCAACAAAATGCATTCAGTTTTTTTATAATTCCACTGAGTGTGTGCTAGATATATAAATGTAAGAATATCATTAACCATGTTGAGTCAGAATTGATGAAAGTAAAACTTGAATATGCTGATAAATCTAATTGAATTTTTCCCCTTGGAATCTAATAGACTAATATATATAAATCAATCAAAGTAGAAAAATCAAGGCATGAACAATAGTTACCAATATTTAATTTTGTATGAATTAATTTGAAGTATATAAATTTTATTTCTAAGTTCCTTATAATACATACTTCTTTGATAATAAAAAGAAACTTCTCCTTAGTAAACAGAGGTGAGTACTTTAGAAAGACACATATAGTTATTATCACTTGTAGAGGATCAGATTCAAATAAAAGAAATTAAATATCTACCATAGTGAACCTATTTCTCCTTACAATTCCACCAAAAACATTTACATTTTCACATATATTTGCTGCTTAGTTGTCGCGCCCAACCTCGCCAGAAAGGAAGAACTCGACTCAGGATTCTTCTCTCCAGCCGTTTATTCAGGACCTGTGCACAATCTTCTGACTTCTGACTTCCGATCCCGGGGGGAAGCCCGTTCGTGGCTAAATACCCTCTGGGCCTCCAACCCCAGTCAGCTACGTGGACATTGCCCATAGGTCCTAGGACGTGGAAGCAAGCCACCATCCTCGCCTACAGCCAAAAAAGGAGTTGTTTACTCCCGAGAGCACTAGCCCTCGGGAGGGCTGAAGGCAGAAACCGGCGCCATCTTTAGGGCGCGGTACAATGCTCCCTACACTTAGTTACATATTAAAATAGTAATTAATATCTTGTTAATGATCAAATATGTAGACTAGTGCTGGGGCTATACTGCTTCTAAAAAGTATATGTTAAACATCCAGGACCACCTGTGTTCATCTAACATTTTCTTCAAATACAAACATACACAAATGAACAATAAAAAGAAGATATAAGTATAGGACTGACTTGTATACTTGTGGGGATTTGAATTTGAAGTAACAAAGTGTTTGAACCATGGACTGTAGATATGTCGCAGATTTCATGCTATGGGGCTATGCTCTTGTACACTGTAAATATTTGTCACTGCTATTACTTTAATAAATGCTGATTGGTAAATAGCTAGCCAGGAAGTAAAGGCAGGGCAACCAACTGGAAGAATTTTGAACATTGGAAGACACAAGCAGCAGATGACAATGAGACATAAATGAAGCAGGGTGAGAATTCTGTACTGAGTAAAAGCATAATGGAAATATTTTCCATGTTCCTGGATAGGTAGGATTAGTATAGAAAAATTGGCAATCTTACCAAAAGTAATTTACAGATTCAATTAAATTCCCATCAAAACCACAACAAAATTTTTACAAACCTAGATAGAACAATATTGAATTTTATTTGTAATAATAGGAAAGCCAGGATGGCCAAAACAATTTTTCTAAACAAAAAAACCCAAGAGGCATCACCATTCCCAACTTCAAGTTATACTATAGAGCTACAGTAATAAAAACAGACTGGTACTGGCATAAAAACAGACTTGTGGATCAATGGAATCAGATTGAAGACCCCGAAATTAACCACAAGCTGTTAAAGAAAAACTGATCTTTGACAAAGAGGCACAAAATATTCAATGAAAAAAAGATAGTATCATTAACAAATGATGTTGGTATAGCTGGATGGTAGTGTGAGAAAAATGCAAATAGATCCAAGCCTGTCACCCTGCACAAAACTCAAATCTAAGTGGATGAAAGACCTCAACATTAACCCAGCCACTCTGAACTTGATAGAATAGAAAGTGGGAAATACCCTCCAAAGCATTGGCGCAGGTGACCACTTCCTAAATATAACACCAGTGGCACAGACACTAAGAACAACAATCAATAAGTGGGACCTCCTGAAAGTGAGAAGTTTCTGTCAAGCCAAAGAGACCATCAATAAGACAAAACAACAGCCTACAGAATGGGAAGGTTTTCACCAATCCTACAAATAACAGAGGACTGATGTCTCAAATTATATAGAGCTCAGGAAACTGAAACTAGAGCCCAAAGTCTTAAATAACCCAATTAAAAAATGGGCTTCAGAATTAAAAAAAAAGGAATTCTTAGCAGAAGAATTTCAAATTGCTACAAGTCACTTGAAAAAGTGCTCAATATGTTTAGCAACCAGAGAATCCAGATTCATATTCTGGAATGCACTATGGCAGTTTTTCAGAAAACAGAGAATCAATCTCCCCAAGGAATCAGCAATAACACTACTGGGCACATACCCAAAAGATGCACATTTGCACCCCAAAATCATTAGGTCCACTATGTTCATAGCAACATTATTTGTAACAGCAAGAACCTGGAAACAACCTAGATGCCCCTCAACTGAAGGGTAGCTTGATAACAAACAAAAATAAAAACAAAGCACACCCAAGCTGCAAACCATAACCACTGAACAGCTTGGTACCAGAAGCACCTTTGAGCAACATATTGAGACCCAATCCCTCCTGAGTCAGTCTTCATGTTTGGATGAGGAACTTGGACTTGCCTGGAGTGGATGCTGAACTAAGCCACCTTGGAACCTTGAGACCTCCTGCCCTTGCTGGGGAGGATATGAGGAGATAGGTAAAAGAGAGAATGACAAGGAGGGGTGGGAAGAGTGTTTGAACAAGGGGATACATAGATAAAATTGTGTTTATTCAAAAATAAACATAAAGTAAAATAAAAATAAAATGAAAAACCTAAAACAAATGGACAGCTTTCTGGATAGGTACTAACTACCAAAATTAAATCAAGATCAGATAAATGACTTAAACAAACCAATAACCTCAATAAAAATTGAAGCTGTTATTTAAAGTCTCCCAAATAAAACATGTCAGGACCCGATGGTTTCAGTACAGAGTTCTATTTGACATTTAAAGAAGAAATAATATCAATACTCATCAAACTTCCATACAATAGAAACTGAAGGAACACTGTCAAAATCTTTTTTCTTTTCTTTTTTTTATTATGAATAAAATCACATTTTCTATACTTGCATAACATTATTCAAGGTCCTGTCCCCCTCCAAATCTTTTCCTTTTTTCACTCTCCATTTTCCACATCTCCATATCTCCTCCCCAGCAAGGACAGGAGGTCCCAAAGTCCCAATATTGCTCAATTCAGCATCCACTCATGGCAGATCCACTTACCTCAAACGAACATCAAGAATGAATCAATATAGGTGTAGCAATCTTATTTGTATGTCTACCCTTGATAAGCCATGCTTATCATTCTTATCCTCTATATAGCTATTGTTAACTCTTCCACATTTTAAATTCTTTTTACTGTGTTTTTTTTTTAATAAATACAAAATAAAGAAAAAAAAATGAATCAATTGTTCCTCTAGTGGGATCCAAGGTGTCAGTCCAAGGTGTTTCAGATCCCAAGCTGTTCAGTATTTGTGGTTTGCAGCTTGGACATGCTTTGCTTTTTCCTTTTTTGTTTAGAGTCCAATAATGAGTGAGCACATCCCTTGCTTATCTTTCTGGGTTTGAGATACCTTGTTCAGGAGGATATTCTCCAAATCCATCCATTTGCCTGCAAATTTTAGGATATCATTTTTTCTTACTGTGGAGTAGTACCCCATTGTATTGATGTATCACAGTGTGTTAATCCATTTTCTATGAGACTACAATCACCCTGATATCCAAGCCACTGAAAGGTGTAGCAAAGAAAGGGAATTACAGACCAATCTCCCACATGAGCATTGTTGCAAAAATAGTCAAAAAAATCCAGGTAAACCAAATCCAACAAGATATAAAAATTGTCATCCACCATGATCAAGTAGGTTTCATCCCAGAAATTCAGTTGGTTCAAAATTCAAAAATCTGTAAATGTTATCCATAATATAAAGAAATTGAAGAAAATAAACCACATGATCATTTACTAAAATGTTGAAAGAGCCTTTGACAAAATCCAACACTCCTTATGGTAAAAGTCCTGGAGATACCAAGAATACATGGAAAATATCTAAATATAACAAAGGAGATTTACAAAAAGCCAACAGCCATCATCAGAATTAATGGAGAAAAACTCAAAACAATCCCAATAAAATCAGAAACTAGACAAGGATGTCCCCTCTCCCCTAATCTAATAAATATAATTCTCCAAATATTAGTTAAAGCAATCACAGAAAGAAAGGAGATTAAGGGGATATAATTTGGAAAAGAAGAAGTGATACTACCTCCATTTATACATGATATGATTGTATACTTAATTTATCCTCAAATGTTTACCATGAAATTTCTGTAACTGATAAACACCTTCAGCAATGTAGCGAGATACAAGATTAATAGAAAAAATTAGCCCTCTTATACATTAAAGATAAACGGGCAGAAAAAGAAATAAGAGAAACATCACCCTTTAAAATAGCTGCAAAAAGCATTAAATAATCAGTGTAACTATAAACAGAGAAGTAACAGATCTGTTTGACCAAAACTTTATATCACTGAAGAAAGAAATTGAAGAGAATATCAAAAAATAGAATGATCTCCCATGTTCCTGCATAAGTAGCATCAACATATTAAAAGTGGCAATCCTACCATGAGCAATCTACAAATTTAATGAAATTCCCATCAATATCCCAACACAGTCTTTTACAGACATTGAAAGAACAATATTCAAATTCATTTGAAATAACAAGATTGCCAAAACCTTTTTGCTCAACAAAAGAACCTCCAGATGCTTCACCATCCCCTTCAAGATGTACTATAGAGCTACAGTAATAAAAACAGCCTGGTACTGGCATAAAAACAGACTTTTGGATCAATGGAATTGAATTAAAGACCCCAACCTTAACCCACACACTTATGAACACCTGATTTTTGACAAAAAGTCCAAAAATGTTCAATGGAAAAAAGATTATCTTCAACAATGGTGTTAGTATAACTGGATGGTAGTGTTTAGAAAAATTCAAAGAGATCTAAACCTATCCACCTACACAAACCAATTCCAAGTGGATTCAAAACCTCAACATAAACCCAGCTACACTAAACTTGATAGAAAAGCAAGTAGGGAATATCCTCCAATGCATTGGCACAGGTGACCACTTCCTAAATATAACTCATTTTAGTTTAGACACTACGAACAACAATCAATAAATGGGACCTTCTGAAACTGAGGAGCTTCTGAAAGGCCAGTGACACAGTCTTAGGGAACCTATGTAGAAGAGAAGGCAAAAAAGAAAATTTAAAAGCTAGCGATGAAGAAAGATATCTTAGTTACAGTTTCAATTGCCGTGGAAAGACGCCATAATCACAGCAACTCTTTTAAAGCTCACTTACAATTTTAAAAATTCAGTCAGTTATCACCATGATAGGGATCATGATGATATTCAAACAGTGGTGGTGGGGGGGGGTCACTGAAAGCCTTATATTTTGCAGACAAGAGGAAGTTGACTGAGACGATGGGTAGTGACATAAGAATAGGAAAGCTCACTGGCCCCACAGTGATGTACTTCTTCCAATAAGGGCATACCTACTTCAACAATGCCACGTTTCCAAATAATACCAGTTCCTACAAAATCATGAGAGAAAATTTTATTCAAACTACCACCCTTTACTCCCTGGCTCCCATAAGTTTATAACAATATTATAATGCAAAATATATTACTGCTACTTAATGGCAGCCTACAGAATGGGGAAACATTTTCAATAATCCTCCAAATGGCAGAGTACTGACCTCTGAAATATATAAATGACACAAGAAACTAGAGCCCAAAGCCCTAAATAACCCAATTAAAAATGAGGATCAGAATTAAAAAGGGAATTCCCAGTAGAAAAATTAAAAATGGCTGATAGGCATTTGAAAAGTTGCTCAACATATTTAGCTCTCAGAGAAATGCAAATCAAAACAACTTTGAGATACCACCTGACACCTGTCAGATTGACTAAGATAAAGGTCACAGATGACAGCCTATGCTGGAGAGATTATGGACCAAGGGGAACACCCCTCCATTGTTGGTGGGAATGTAAGCTTGCTCAGCCACTCTGGAATGCAGTATGGCAGTTTCTCAGAAAACTTGGAATCAATCTCCCCATGGATCCAGCAATCTGGATATATACCCGAAAGAGGCACATTCGCACTCCAAAGGCATTATTAGCTCAACTATGTTCATAGCAGCATTATTCGTAATAGCAAGAACCTGGAAGCAACCTAGATGCCTCTCAGCTGAAGAATGGATCAACAAACTGTGGTATATCTACACAATTGAGTACTACTCAGCAGTAAGAAAAAATGATATCCCAAAATTTGCAGGCAAATGGGTGGATTTGGAGAATATCCTCTTGAACGAGGTATCTCAAACCCAAAATGAGAAGCATGGGATGGTACTCACTCATTAGTGGACTTTAAATAAAAAGCAAAGCATGTCCAAGCTGCAAATCACCAACACTGAATAGCTTGAGATATGAAGCACCTTGAACTGGCACTTGGATCCTATTCCCTCCAGAGGAACACTTGAGCCAGTCTTGATGTGGGGATGAGAAAAGTGGATTTGCCTGGAGTGGTTTCTGAACTAAGCTACCTTGGGACCTTGAGACCTACTCTCCTTGCCAGGAAGGAGATAAGCAAATGGGGAGAAGAATGACTTGTAGGGGCGGGAGGGGAAGGGCATTTGAACAAGAAGATACATGGACAAAAAATGAGAATTTATTAATTATAAAACAATGAGAAAAATGGGGAGGGGCAAGAAGTGCAAAAAATTAGTGGAGGAGCAGTGTAAGTGGAAGGCAGGGAAGAGTGGATGGTTTGTAAAAGGAAATAAAGAACTTAAAAAAAAAACTACCCTAAGTGCTATCACAGAACTTAAATCCATCAATGAATAGATGTAGAGGTAAGGATACATGTCTAAGCACTTGTCTGAGTCCCTGGTTCTGATAGCAGCGAAGGAGACTCTTTATGAGCAATGGGATAGATACTATGAGGAACATTCTCACAGTGATGGATGGCTAGAGCTCTGGGGAGCTCACTCAATCAAGAATAGCAACCTAGGAACCATCTGGAAAAGGAACTAAACCCTCCAAGGATAGGCAACTGTACATTGTCATGGACAATATGTGGAGGCTACAAGGGAGGATTCATACTGTGTTTCTATGCATGTACAGGCATATTGGAGCAGATTCCCTCCAGAGGAACACCTAATGCAGTCTTGATATTAGGATGGTGAAATCGGACTTGCCTGGAGTGGATGCTGAGCAAATCCACCTTGGGGCCTCTCACCCTTTCTGGGGAGAGGATTGAGTGATGGAGAGGAATGAGGCTGAAGACAGACCAGGGGCGTCAGGAGGGAAAGGAAGTTGGAACAAGGTGATACATGGATGAATAATGAGACTTCATTACAAAAAAATAAAAAATAAATTTAAAAAAGAAAGGCTGCTTTCCTCATTTTTCTTGTAATATTGGAGCATGGAAACATGATGAACTTTCATATCATTCAAAATGTAGTTAGCATAATGAGCATAAAGAAATAAAGAAATTAATCATGTTTATTAAGTTTAAAATAGTAAGAGAAAAGGTTTATTGACTTACTGATAAAGCAAGTAGAAAACATTGGAAAAACTATATACTCCTTACAGATTAAAAATCAGTTACAAATTTTTATTTCTTGAAACTAATACAAGTTTAAAAAATATATTTATCTTTTTTATAATATTGGTATGTGAATTAAATTATATTTAAGAAATAATTATAGTGTATCAGAATAATACCATTATAACTTAATTATTTTTCTACTATAGAATTTGAAAGTCATTCCCAATAATATACTTTGTGTTAATTCATTTCTAGTAAGTGGCCATACAGATTAACAATTCGATGACATCTTTGAAGTTGGGAAGATGGTTCGATTTAGAGGGTTATTATTTTTGCCAACATTCAGATGTGATTTTTTTTTGTTTACTTGTTTTGAGTTACAACATAGGAAAGGAAGCTCACACCTGCTTGTGACTCCAATTACAGAGAATCTAACTTTTGAACTTTTGACTTTCCTGAGGAATTTCACTTCTGTGCCCATATCCATCTACACATATCTACACGTAGACACAAAATGAAATACCATTTATAATTACATCTTACAAGAAAATGCTTTTTATAAAGCACATATTACTTTTGAATACACAAGATTTTACTTCACTGAATAATAAACTATACTGATAGACAAGAACATAAAAGTTTCTGTACTGTATCTTTTTCAGTTCTGCATAGGGATACAATTTTAAAAAGTAAGAAACAGGGAAATATGTGCATACTTTTAACATGAATAAGTGACCCATTACATGCCGGCTGGAATATTTTTACTAATAAATGAGTTTATTATGCATCAACAAAACAAACTTAAGTGAAACCAAAGCAATTCTAATAAAATTTGAAACACACATGGTCTAGATATATGTAAAGATTTATTGAGAAAAGAAAGTCCAAAATAAAAAAAGCTTTCATCCTTATATATCCTTATAAAATTTGCACTTTCTAAGTAATAAAAAGAAAGAAACCCTCTTAAGCTTTGTGACATATAAGTTACTTAGAAAGTAAAAGATTCAAAGATATTAAACTTCTCATTTCTAACACCAGAAACCAGAATAAATGAGAAGTTTCCTGCAAATGAAACTCATATATCAAGTTAAGATGGGGATATCTTCACATATGTTTCACCTTCTCAAGGTGGAAGAATATTTTAATAGATTTTCAACAGTGTGAAGTATATATACAAATGAAACTTACCTGCAGAAAATACATTGTGGAAGACTTTTTAAACAGAATCATACATTAATATAAAACATTGTAAAAAAACAATTAAATAGAAACTAATAAAGAGAAATGCAAGTGGTAAGCAATGAATCATGAAAAGTTATAGTATAGTTAGTAAGGCTCACATGCACACAGACATTCATGTGTGTGTGTGTGTGTGTGTGTGTATTTGTGTCTGTATCTGTGCTACAGATAGAATCTCAAAGCATATATTAAATTTCTTAATATGTGAAGAAGAAATTATTGTGATAATAAAATTCTTTTTTGAAGAAATCATTACATAAAATGATAATTTAACACAGAATACACTACTCATTTCGCCAATATCTTGAAATTAATATCAAGTTAACATAAAATTTAACTTAAAACACTATTCTGAGAAATAGAAAATTAATATAACTTAGGAAAAGTTAATAAAGACATAAGGACACACTAATGATATTTTAGCCCTTCTTTTAGTTTCACTGTTATGAATTTTAAAATTTTACATAATTAATATGATCATATTTAACATTCTTTTATTTCTACCTTCCTCTCTCCCAAAATGCCACTTTAGTTTATTTTATTAATTTCTTTTGAATTTTATTTATGTATAACCAACCAAATCTAGTAAGTGTTGGTTGTTTGCTGAAGATCTGTTCATTGTGACTCTGGCATACAACTCACCATCTACTCTCCATTCCTATACTGATCCCAGCCAAAGCATGGATCACACCAGTGACTGAAGGTGTTCAATAAATGTTAAATAAATAGATAAGAAGGAATAGTAAACAACATAATTTTGCACAAGAAATAATGAAAGGGCAAAAACAAAAAGAAAGTTATAGACAATTTTTCATCTTTGATTCTTCTTTTCCAGAAGACCAAAGAATTCAGTTCAGATGAAAAATTTGTTTTAAATAGAAATTCATACATACTGTACACAGTTTGTACATGTCACAAAATCATGCTGAAAAATGTAGTTAAATACTCTCATAATTTATATGTTTATTTCATTTTATGCTAATAAAATTATACATTTAAAATTACAACCTATACACATTCACATAAATAAAATTGATTTTCTTTTATCAAGAAATTGAAAGTTGTTTATAAGCTTACCTAACTAGTAAAGTTAGTTAGAGGAATATTTTTCAGTGTTACTTCTTTGTTTAACTAGTGATAAAACATCATGTTTATATACATGATCTTTCTTTAGAGTAGCAAAGTTTAAGTACTCTAATACTGAATAAATAACTATATCATAAATTCTATTCAGATATAAAATAAGCCTATATATATACATACTTGGTATTTATTAGTAAACATATTTACATAAGAAATTTATTGTACCTCTAGAGTATTAGTAACCTAAGAGGTAATAAAGTGTAAGGGGCAGAGGTAAAATGACAGTGTAATTGTTTATCATATGTATAGACAGACAAGGTTGTAAACTGAATGATATGGAATTTGAGGTGGCATTTTCCATATAAATAAAGCACACACAGGCACAGACACACACACATATTTATTAGTACAGGATTTTAGCAACCTTCTAATACATACAAATTGTAAACAACAAAATCTGAAATAAATCAATGATGTTTTTGAATAAATTGACACTTTCATGATAAAATATATTTTTTTTCTCAACTGTTTACAAGGATTCATCCTTGTCACAGCCCACATCAATTATTTTATCTTTCTCTGTTTTGTAGCATAAAAAATTTTAAGTCTCAAAACTACGTATTTCTCTTGACATTAAATATGAGATATAAGGGACATGCATCTAATATAATATGCAGAGATTGAAGAAATAATTTAAATAGAGCATAGTGTACACTATTTTGTTGAAAATTTTTCCTTTCAACATAAAGAGTAAGAAAGGTATCCAGGTCCTTAGGGAGATTGATTCTCAATTTTCTAAGAAACCACCATACTGCATTCCAAAGTGGCTGAACAAGCTTACACTCCCATCAACAATGGAGGAGTGTTCCCCTTGATCTGCATCCTCTCCAACATAGGCTGTCATCTGTGCTTTTTATCTTAGCCAATCTAACAGGTGTTAGGTGGTATCTCAAAGTTGTTTTGATTGCATTTCTCTGATGGCTAAAGATGATGAGCACTTTTTCATGTGCCTTTCAGCCATTCATAATTCCTCTGCTGAGAATTCCCTTTTTAGATCTGAATCCCATTTTTTGATTGGGTTATTCAAGGTTTTGGGCTCTAGATTCTTGAGCTCTGTATATATCTTAGAGATCAGTCCTCTCTCACTTGTACTCACTCATTAGTGGTCTCTAAACAAACAAACAAGAAAAAAGCCAAGCATGCCCAAGCTGCAAACCACAACCACTGAACAGCTTGAGATCAGAAACACCCTGGAGCTACTCTTTGGATCCCACTGCCCCTAGAGGAACACCAGACTCAGTCTTGAGGGAGGGGGGACAAAACTGTATCTGCCAGAGGTGGAGACTGAACTAAACAATATTGGGTCAGTGGGAACATGGGACTGTCAGCTGCCTGCCCAGGGAGGGAATGGGGAGTTGTGGAGAAGAAAAAAAGATCCGATGTGTCGGGAGGGGGAAGGGAACTTGAATAAGGATATATAGGGATAGAAAGCATGACTTCTTTGTTAATAATAATAATAATAATAATAATAATAATAATAATAAGTAAATAAAAAAAGAAAGGTATTCAGGGTTACTCATAAGAAAAGTGGCTATTTCAATTTTTAAAAGAAGGTGTTCCTCTAGGTGGAGTGGGATCCATGGAGTCAGTCCAAGGTGTTTCTGATCCCAAGCTGTTCAGTGGTTGTGGTTTGCAGCTTGGGCCTGCTTTGCTTTTTTCTTGTTTGTTTGTTTAGAGTCCACTAATGAGTGAGTACGGCTTATCTCTCTGGGTTTGTGATACCTTGCTCAGGAGGATATTCTCCAAATCCATCCATTTGCCTACAAATTTTAGGATATCATTTTTTCTTACTGCTGAGTAGTATTCCATTGTGTAGATGTATCACAGTTTGTTAATCCATTCTTCAGTTGAGGGACATCTAGGTTGTTTCCAGGTTCTTGCTATTACAAATAATGCTGCTATGAACATAGTTGAGCTAACACCTTTGGAGTGTGATTGTGCCTCTTTAGAGTATACAGCCAAAAGTGGTATTGCTGGGTCCTTGGGAAGATTGATTCTCAAATTGAAAAGCTTGTGAAGGCATCCATAGTGTGTATGTTTGAGTGTTTGGGGGGATTTAAGGTATGGGACAGATAATGGAGTTCAGGTAGGGAAGTTAAATAGGAGATGAAAAAGGGGCAAGAGGGTCTCCTACTTTGGTTTTGTTTTCCTTATAACTAAAGATTAAAGATGCATATCACAGCTTCAAATTGATCCAGCATCTGCTTTCTGCCTGCTCATTATATGATGAGAGTTTTTGTGAAATTCTGATTTATTTCGGTGAAGGCAACTTAGTTTGTATATTTTTTTAGCTTGAATTCCTTGGATCCCAAAGAACATGATATTTGTTTGATTTACAGCTTATGTATTCATATATATTTACAGAATGATAACACAATGCTAACTTTGTCTAGGTATTAAAAATAGAGTCCTATTTTTGAAAAAATAATTAAATGTTAACATGTTATTTGCAAAATCAACCTGTATTCTTCCATAGAACAGTCATTTTTTTTCTCTTCTTTGCTTGTTATTAAAAATGTATGTCAAGAAACAGAGATTAAGTTTTTTATCTCTTTCTTCATGAGTCTGATGAATTAAGTGAATATTTACTAGCCAATGATAAGAATTAAAAAATAATTTCAAGGAGGTTCCTCAATATGGGGGTTTATGGAAAGAAATAGGGTTTTGGAGTAAATATTTCAGTAAAAACAAACTTTTAGAGAAAGATCAAGCTGCAGTTTAAGTGAAAGTCAAATCTACTTCCCACATCTAAACTAAATTCCCTTACTGTGCTATTCAGGTTCCTTTTTTAAAGTCCAGTCTATCCAGCAGCTGGACACAAGCCTACCTTTATCCCTTTTATGGCTCCGACCATAGGTATTGAATGAAACAAATATTTTTTTGTAAGATCTTTTCCTTTTTCACCTGCCCATGGCTTTTGTTGTATGTGTTCTTAGAGTTCAGTTCATCCTCTCTCCCAAATACTCTGAACCACATAAAGCATTTTTCTTTTCTCTCATGAGATATGCTAAAGCTACCAAAATCTTTTGTTTCACCAAGTTTTAAATTTTATTCTTATTTATGAATGTTCTTCTTTCCCCAAGAAACCAAAATAAAATAAACACACATTTCAACAAATTCTTAGTAACAAAATATATTTATATTCAAACATCATGAATTTTCACTTTCCTTTCACCTTGGAATAAAAACCAGTCACCTGAAACCTGTTATAGTGTTGACTAACGATACATTGAGTCCTGGATATGCAGTTGTAATTAGAACTTTTCTCTATTTGAATATGAGATCTGTCTCTTTAGCCTGAAAATATCAAATCTGCTGCATATACTTTCTGGCTAAAAAAAGCTAAATTCAAAATTGTTTTGTTTTTATTTTCTTTAATGAGATCAATCTTACTCTGCTGCTCATAATAGAATGCAATTCAGCATGTAATCTGGCTAATATTAAACTTACAGAAATAATCTTACCTCAGCCATAATAAAGTTATAGATGAGAGAAAACATTTTAATATAGATTTTATTGATTGATAAAATTTCTGTGAATATAGTATTATGATATCTTAAATTTTCAAATCTTTTTGTTAAGTACAAAATATAAAACCTCTGATAATTCATACTAAACAATTAAATATCTTTTCAGTCTTAAGTATATATGTCATTGTTTGTGCTTATAGTATTTTTGAAGATTAATGTAACATTATATAATTTGAAGGATTTTCATTCATATGTGTACTACCAATAATTTCTGATAAAATATTTTCAGCTTTGATATATTGGAACCCTTGCAGAAATCTATGTATATACTTTTTGTCTATACCTGTATAATTGAAAATATTATATGTAAAAAAAAGATTATGAAAAACCATTTAGGTTATATTAATGAGAAAATATAAAGTATGTTCTTATATTTTGTGACACAGTGGGTTGATCAAAAATGTAGCTGACAAAAATGCCAAATTATTATGCAGGCAATAGAAAAATTAACTTTAATCAACATTTTCAGTATCATGTAACTTTGTAACTACTTATGTGCCTATCTCCTTTTGGCTGAATTTTATCCACAATAAATTCAGGTTGATGTTATAGTCCTGCAGTCTAAGAATGTGGCCATCTTTGAAATAGATTATGAATTTATTAGTACTCAGTTTGTACTTTGAGGCTCATGTGTTGAAGAATTGCTCCCAAACTGTTGTTGTGTACAGAAGTGATAGAGCCTCAATCATTTTTGTTATTAACCCATTAATTAGTTCATATCTGATCAGTATATTTTGAAATAGCATCAATGAGGAAGAATAGTATAGTGGGAAATCATTTCAAAAACTTTATCTGTTCCACATTGTTCTTCCCTGTCTTTATCTCATATCAGATGTTATGAAGTGAACAGCTTTGCTTAATTATGTCTCTGGCCTCAATGTTCTGCAGATATTATGGGGCCAGTATATCACTTTTAACACCTTTAAAAATCAACAAAACTCTGTTAGATTATTAAACTTTATTTGCTGGTGTAATATTTAGAGTAATTATAGAACAATAGAGAAATTAACATAAGAGTTAAACAGTTAAAATAATATTTGATGTCTCATAAAAGATGAAATGCCACTGAAGAAAGAGATAAAATTATAGTGAATGTTACAAAAAGGAAAGAAAAGTATGAAACATTCCAAATCCTCTAGAAGATATTGGATCAGCATCCTCAGAAGAAAATTCCTAAACTAGTATCTTGATTCAATGCTTTAGGCACAAAAACTGTGAAAAAAAGAATTGTGTATTTTATTTTGAGTCATTTGTTTGTAGTAAATTTCTACATGCCAATTTGTGAAAATAACTTGACCATCTGTTCTAAATAATCATTTTGGGTTTATTCATCTATAATCATATGTCACCTGTCTCACTTACACCTCTCTACTGCTAGTATATTAACCTCACTTTGATCTCACTGTTGTTCTTGCAACAACAAAAACTGCTTTTGATACAAAAACAGTTTTACCATACTCATACCTGTCGATTCACAAAAATTTTTATTTTTCAGAAACGATGTGCCATTTCACAACATGGATATGAATACTCACATATTTTATTATATCACCTTGTTTATAATTATGTTTTTCAAATCAGAATTCTCTTTAGTTTTTTGAATGTGTATGGATTTTTATTCTCGGCACCTACCCTTTCCTGGACTAGATAATCTGCTCTTTGTGGGAACCTTGAGACATCGGATGAGCCTGTTCTTTTGTCCTTTAATTCAATTTTTGGCATGCTATCATTCCTTCTTTTCTCTATTTTTTTTTTTACAATATATGATATGATACATACTGTGAAGTTCAGAACTTTTGAATTTGAGATGTAATTCATTCCACTTCTGTCCTAGTGGATTTATCTGAGTAGTAACATGATATTTAGTAACATCTAAAGGTAACACAATGTTTCTTTCAAGTTTCAGAAAAATCAAGATCCTGTGCTTTATTTTAAATTATGAATAGAGTCATATGTTTTATCCATGTATACCCTTGTTCAAACTCCCATTCCCCTCCTGCCCCTTCCAAACATTTTCTCTTCTGTACATCACTTTATCTCCTCCATGCAAGGGCAGGAGGTTCCAAGGTACCAATGTGTCTCCTGTGCTTTTTTTCATTTTATAGAAGTACTTATACTGTAACTAAAACATCCTTGATGCCACTAAGACATTTTTGTATCAGTTAACTACATGAACATAAAGACTTAATCTGTTTCTAAACAGGAAGAAATATGACATTTACTGCAATTACATTATTTAATAAGATAATATTTACAATGGCAGATTATTAAAACAATATTTTTAAAAATATCTGATATGTTGCATGTCAACTTATCAAATTATTCTTCTTACAAATACTTAGACAATATTTATTTTAAATGCTGAAACATGTTAGAAAAGATACTGTAAATTAATTCAGATTATTGATTGAACATAGTAATATTGCTCTCCAATTATAAATATAAGTTATATAAGTCAAGCTTTATGAGTAATTTTGGGATTGTTGGCAAAGATGAGTTTGTTCTTCTCACTAGTGATATACATTTTTAGTAATATTATAAATTGTATATCATCTACCTTGCCAAGAAAATTTGCATGACTTAATCTTGACTATCAGTGTGACAGGAAATATTTATATGAGCAGGCATGCAGATGTCTTATGTAACTCTTATGATCTAATTTAAAAAGAACTTTAATATTTACTCTAATAAGACAAAGTACACGACTTTCTTAATTCTTTAAGGAATTTTACAAGATGTTGAACAAAAGTATTATTAAAGAATACAGAACTACTTCTCTTTTGAATGATCACAATTATATGTTTTTAAAACTGGCATTTACAGTTCCCTTTAATTATATATTGCCATATCATTTATATAATATTTCACAAAGCTAGAATATTTGTGACTCTATGTTGGACAACTGATATGTATATTCTGGCAATCAAAATAAGCACACACATGCACACACATAGCTTAACTTTTCATTTCTGTACTGAATTATCTTAACCAAGATAATTTACAGAAGAAACAATTTTTCCTGATTTATGGTCCTGGAGAGATAAGTTTCCAACCAAGCTGGGAAGAATAATCTGAAGCTGAGAGATGACTTTTTTATATACATAATTATGAGACAGTGCCTGTGAACTGGAAATGGTAAAAAAAAATTAATCTCAAGGCCCACTCCCAGTTACATACTTACTGACATACTTACTCCACCTAAACTGTACCACCAAAGGATACAGTGTTCAATACAGTGAAAAACAGATGTCTTCCAAACCATCAGTGTATTGTTTGAGTTTTGCAAAGGCTTATATCATCATTTGTGGCAGGAAAAGGGTTGGAAAAATGATGTAATTATTTTTCAACTAAAAAAATAACCTCATTGGGTGATGAACCAACTAATGTTTTTCAAAATAAGTTAAGATATGTTGAGCCACAATAAAGATTCACCTTTGAAAGATGTCTTCACTATTACTATGGTATTTTTAACACTCAGAAATGCCACTAGTAAACAATGTGTATCTTCTTTCTTCTTGTTTACTATGACAGCCATGAATTTCCTCTTTGCTCATAATGGCATTACATTGACCTTAATTAATTAAGATTTTTCAAATTATATTTTTTTAATTTTAAGTTTTTAATTTGGGTAGAAAATAAATTATAATAACAGTAACTATCTTTTATGCTTTTGTCTTTGACACCTGTGCACATTATCAAAGAAAAAATAAGAATATTAAATAATATTATAAGTGATTATATCTCCTTGTGAATTAAATACTTTAGATGTATATTATGCAATTATTATTGTGATAAATATTAATGAGAGCTTTCATTATAAATCTCACTTAAAATATTTGCTTATTACTTTCTTTGTATATTTATGTTATCTGTTTTTATTCTAATGAATTTTACAAGTTGCATATAAATTCCTCAAAAACTGTTTTTTCCTTTTAGATCATTGTCTATTATTAGTTAAGTTTATTCTAACCATTCTGATTACTCTCAGCTCCTCATCATATCATTTTATTCCTCCCACTGTTACTCATTTTCTTCCTCTTATTTTGTACTCCACTTATTTTGACCAGTACTGACTACATGACCACAGGAGTTGGCTCTATTTTTTAGTCTTTTGCAGGTCATAGCAGGCTCAGTGTATTAATGACTGCAATGGTTATGTCATGCCTGAATGACAGTGTTTTCTTCCAGTACTAATTTTAGTCTTCTTTCTCTGTTGTGGACTGTCTTTCCCAAAGTTCTCTGAGCCTTGTTAGAAATAACTTGCTTAAATTGAGCATACAAAAGTCATCTATTATCAATGTGATATTCTACTATAGTTATTGCTGATACATGAATTCTAGTTGGTATATCAGAGCCAAGTATTGGATAAAAGCTTGAATATTAAAGAGAAGAAACAGACTACAGTCAATTTTCACCTAGACAACTTCTCAGGGAAAAAGCTGCCTTCAGCCTGGCTCGTCTCTTAAACAGAAAAACACAATGTCTGCCTTAAATATTTTCTTCACTCATTTGTCTCATTTCTGGTTTCAACTCTGAATCACAGTCCTGGAGGTTCAATTAAAGATGTGAGCTACTATTGTTTGGTAGTTATACCTTAAACTCACAGAAACACAGAAAGGTCTCTATCTCTGTAGTTATGGGAATAAAGGCATAGATTAACACTTGGTCATTATTGTGCTGGGATTAAAGGCCTGAGGCACCACTCTCTGACCCTTTTGACTGTTCTGTGATATTCTAGGCTGATAATATTAAGTATAAAAGATAGCACAACACATTGCCTTTCCCTGAACAGAAGTTCTCTTATAAAGTGGGAGGATGGTATTTTTAATAGATATAAGCATTGAAATAAAAGAGAATTGGACAACATCTTTAATAACAAACCAACAGCATTATATTCCCCTCCAGGGTCTATGACCTCTTTAGCTGGGTTTTCATGAAGTTTACATCAGAAGGCAGTAATTCCTTTTTTTGAAGATCTCAAAAGCAACCACTGAGCAGTTGTTTACACTCATAACAGTTATGTCACTGTTACTCAAGTGAGTATATTCTGCCTGCCAGACTGATTCTGTGATTCTCAGATTTTATAGTTAACTAAAATTACTGATGATTTTTCTCCTTCAGAAGATTATCTTATTACTTTCAATAGTATTTATAATAGTTACAGAGAGGGTGCTTCAAGTTTTGTTCCAGCTTGTTATGTTATAAGCCAAGTATCTTATACCTTAAGCATATGCTCTGGCCATATAGAAGATAATGGGCAATTAAATACAACTGCATTACACTCGTGTTTTGGGTAGCCTCTAGAGGCCATTGGCTTTTTAAAATTTTTATTTAAATGGTCACTTTGGATAACCATATTTTACTTTTGGCATTATAAAATTTATAACCTACTTTATCAGAGCATACCTTCTATTATACCACTGCCTTCTGCTTCTATTCAGCCTCAATCTTTGCCTGCACACTTTCTCCTCATTAGATTTTGACCAGATTTCTGGGAAATTAAGCATCCATGAGAAAGTATTTTCTGAAAAGGAGAATGGATAGTTGATATGTATTTTTTCCCTAGGAATGAGGTTTTGATAGCTGTCCAAACTCTTGTTTTGGTGACAAACAATCTGCTTCTGATCAGTTTTTAAAAGAGAGAGAGAAAGACAAGTACATTATCTTCGAATTTACAATTCCCAGGGAAGACAATCATAGATTTATGTGAAAAACACAAGGGCATGGAGTAGTTTTTTTAATATATTCATTCATTGCAGCTTCTATGTTTTTATTTTAAGTTTTAATAGATGTGCTTTGGTTTAACTCTATCACCATTTAAATAATATTTTAAAATATTTCTTATAAGCTATTTAATATATCTTAAAACTTATCATTTGATATATTTTGAAATTATGTATAAAGAACATTACACTAAATTTAAACATGAGTATACATAACAGACTTGCTAATTATACTACATTGAATGATTCCTAGATGGATTTAAAGGTTCTCAGATTGTGTTTTATCATTTTATTACAGAATCCATTATAATTGTTGACTAAAAGGAGGTAAGTGCATTCAGCTAATGCTTTTCAAAAAATAGTCTACAACACAACAAGGTGCTCAATTTAAGTCAATAAATAAAATGTAGTAATTATGATTCTACATAATTTATTAAAATATATAAGTATTTGTATATAATGAACATGATATACATAAAAGCTATAGTTTAAAAATGGTGTATGTTTCTGATTCAGCATGTTGAATAAAGTTATACCTATATAGATGGGAAATTTTAGATTTTAAAAATTGATCTTAGAGAAGCAGCCTACTTTAAATTGAAAATGAATTGTGATTTGAAATAGTCCACTGTGCATTAAAACCTGTGATTATTATGCTAACTTATTTGTGTTGATAAACCCTTAGGAAATTAGTCAAGCCAATAAAAAAAAATGTGTTAGTATACATATTTATAGAAATGATTAGATCAGGAGGTCTCAGACATAATTAGTAATTTAATCTTTGATGAATTCAAAAGAGAAGTAGAAAATTGGCTTTATATTGATTGAAGGCAAGGCTTGGAAAAGAATTGACTCTTATTTTACTTGTCCTTGAGAGATATACCTTTTCATTTACAACATATTTTACAGCTTTCTTTCTTGACTCCTGTGTTGGATGTTTGAATTATAATTTTAGCAAGATCTAAAAGTATCCAAAAGACAAACCTATGATCATGCCTATGGGGGATTCCACTGAATGGGTTAATACGAGAAAAGACACAACCAGTGTTGATGGCACCAGTAAAGTTGCTGCTGTCCAAGAATGAATAAAAAGGAGAAAGTGAATTGAAAATAAGTACTTATCTTTCTACAATAGACAAAATGTGATCATCTTCCTCCAACTTATTCTTCCAAAAATTCCCTGACATTGTGGCAATACCTAGAAAAGTGAGCCAAAATAAATATTACCATTTTAAGTTGTTTCTGTCAGAGACATTTTCAAAATTAAAAATCAGACAATTAATATATCCTTCCAAAATCTATTCTTTCAAAATGCCATGGAGATAATTAATAAAACTTTGGCATAGACAATGCTACAACTAAGAGTCAGGAACATAAGAAAACAGAGAGCAGAAAGTTGTAAGATTCAGAGGATGAGGAGTTTGCAATGGGATTGTGTCATATTGTAGTATCCGAAGCTACATCCACAGTGTATGATGAATATGATTGCCAAAACATTTGCAGAACATGACATGATAAAGTAAACATAAAAAACCTGTAAGGACACAAATCTAATCTAAAGACTACAAATAATGTAGTATGGCATTCTGAGAATGGTAGAAATAGCTGTCTCCAGAGATGAACACACAAGTTGGTTTTCAAATATAAATTGTCAGCTATAAAAACATACATGTGATCAAGATTATGCAGGTTAGATTTAAGTATTTATTAGCAAGGGGATACATGGATAAAAAATGAGACTTTATACATAATAAAAAATAAAAAGAGAGAAAAAAATTAACCATGCTCTAATAAATAATCCTGAACAACCTATTTTCATTTAAAAGTACTAATAAAAGCTTTAAATAAAAAAGAAGTGTGTGTGTGTGTGTGTGTGTGTGTGTGTGTGTGTGTGTGTAAAATATAATGAACAAAGAGGTCATTGCTTTCAAAAAGAACAAAAGATAGCAAAAGGGAAAGTAGAGGTAGTTAACAAAATTGGAAATGGTATAATTGTATATTGAAATCTGAAACATAAATGGGAATTATTTTGAAACAAACCTTGATCAAAGAATTATAGCCATTGTTATGTATACCTAACTCTAATTCTGAAGCCTTTCAATCAGGTCTCCAGGATAAATTTGTTAATACTTGACTATAGGCTAAGATATATAAAGACTTCTGTGAGCATGGTACAATGGGCATTCTTGTGTGGATTCCTAAAGACAGAATAATTACAGAGTTAAATGAACAAAAAGACTGGGCTCAGAAAACATTAAAAATATAAAAGAACATTATTGTCCAGTTATGCAACACTCTTTCAGAATGTCTAGATTTCAACCGTACCCAGAGTTTCTGGCTCTGAATAAGGTTGACAATGAGATGACTAATTAATCTAGGAAACACAATTTAGAGGAGTTGACACTCAGTGAATGGCACAATTATTGTTAATTGCTTTTTGACAAGTTTATACTTGTCTAAAATTTTTGAGCCATGTCCACAGGAAAACTATTACAATCCTGGCAGATATTCAAGAAAACAACAAAAGCATTATGAGTGAATTTGAGTCAAAGTAAGTCATGACTATTGAAAGAATTCAAAACAAATTAGAAATAAACTACTTTTTTTAATGAATAAAGTCTCATTTTTTTATCCATGCGTTCCCTTGTTCAAGCTCCTTTCCCACTCCTGCCCCTCTCAGTCACTCTCTTCTCCCCATCTCCTTATCTCCTCCCCAGCAAGGGCAGGAGGTCCCAAGACCCCAAGGTAACGTATCTACTCCAGGCAAATCCACTTTTCTCATCACAACATCAAGACTGGGTCAGGTGTTCCTCTGGAGACAATGAACTACAAGGTGCCAGTCCAAGGTGCTTTAGATAACAAGCTATTCCGTGGTTGTGATTGGCAGCTTGAGAATGCTTTGTTTTTTGTTTAAAGTCGATTAATAAGTTAGTACATCCCCTGCTTATGTTTCTGGGTTTGTGATTCCTCGCTTAGGAGGATATTCTCCAAATCCACCCATTTACCTGCAAATTTTATAGATATTGTGCCAATCAAGACACATGAAGAATATATGCAAAATTGTTTAGTAATGGATTCAGGATGAATGAGATAAAATATTATGTATTTAACATATTCTTCCTGAAAGATTGATATTCACCATGTGTTCTGCTTGTGAAACTACAGATTGGCATCATCTATGCAGAACTTTTGTCCTTAGACCTAAAGAATTCAAGTTAGATAATTTCTATCTAAACCTCTCTTTCTTCTCTCTCTCTCTCTCTCTCTCTCTCTCTCTCTCTCTCTCTCTCTCTCTCTCTCTGTTTCTCTGTGTGTCTCTCTCATACACCCAGGCACATAGACACACTCACATCCCCCTCCACACACAAATATCTCAATAAATAAGTGATATGATGGTAGAATCAAGAAACCTGTAGGTCTTTCTATTTATCTGATATATAAACATAAAAGGGAAGCCTTTGCTACAATTGAGTATTTCTTGGATTTGTGATACTAGGAACAAATACTGATAAGAAAAACATCTGGAAATAAATAAAGCCAGCTTACGATAGAGGACATAAATAATCAGAACAGAATTCCAGTAAAGGCAAGGCTTCTAATATTAATCAATTCAGGATAGAGGACAAAAACACCTCTATCCTAAATGCTGAATATGGTTCTATATCACTGTTTGTTCTGTTGAGTTTAAATTTTGCTTTGTTCCTTCACTTGTTCCAACTCTTAGAATGGATATGTGTACACTAAATCATTGTAAAGGAAACTCTTGTTGATAAATGAGACTTTGAAAAGAATGATGGATTATGTTGAGCTTGTGGAAGAGAGAAAAAACTAATATTTTTTGAAAGCCACTGAATATAATCATCACTACAGTTAAAGATTGGGTATCACCACTGTGGAGATACAGACAGTAGAAAGCATTTGCTTAGATTCAACCACAGTTATGACTCCTTGTGCCCCAGAGATCAGAGAAACAAATCATATTCCACAAATTCTAGCACTGGTGTCTCTTAGACTCTGTTAAATAAAAAGCCAGAATTTTCTGGCATTTCTAGCTTTAATGTATGTGAAAAAGAAGTAGAACATGCAGTGGTATTATGCTAGTAATATATACATTTGTTCCACCTATGGGTTTAATAAAAGCTGATTGGGCAAAGGCAAACAGGAAGTGTGAGTAGGGCTACTAACCTAAAAAAAAAAAAACCAGGAATATCCGAGAGCAGATACAGACACCAGACAGATGGCAGAGAGCCTCCAGAGAGAGCTACCAAATACACAACAAGGAGATGGCAGCAAACACAGAGGATAGAAACTAAAATGCTGCTCTGAAAAAAGGTACCAAGCCGCATGGGTGAACAAGATGGGTTCAGTTTAGATGAAAGAGCTAGTAAATTATATGCCCGGGCCCTAGGTCAATCAGCATAAAAATAATATATGCCTGTGTGTGATTATTTGAGACAAAGCAGTACTGAGAGTGAGACAAAACCTTTGGTCCAGGCCCACAAAGTCTGAGCCAGAACCATTCACAACAGGAATAATTAATGATTTAAATTTAGATTTTAGGATTAAGAGTTATTGACATGAATGGGTATATTCTAGCTTCTACTGCTTAAATTCTGCTGCTGTCACATTTTGCAGTGCTATTCACCCCTAGTGGTGGTAGTGGTGGCGTGTCAGAAAGTTCTCTTTAGATGATTGGTTAGTATTGACATTTAAAGATCAGGAAGACCTTATATATACATTGTAAAAACAATTAAAAGTCGGATTTGTTGTATTCTCAAAAAAAAAAAAAGAAGAACAGTATACAGTTATTGGAAGAGCAAGTGGATTGATATTGGAAGAGTTATGTACATTAGAGTTATGACATGTAAATGAGTGGCCAGGAGACAAATAATTTTGAATCTATCATCTCTAAAATAATATTGTAAGTATTATAATATTTATATATAATTAATAGTTTGTGAGTGATTTAAATGATGAAATATTTGATTTGGTTGGATGTATAGAATATCATTTGTAATTTAGTTTTTAATATTAAAATTAATCTATGGTTCCTCTATCTTTTTTCCAAGCTCATTTATAAACCTCTCCTTGCTCTTTTTCAAAGTCATAGTATTTTGCTTTTCATTGTTTTACACACCCTCAGATACTCACACAACATACATGTAGTTATTATACATTATATATTCACATATGTGTCTATACATATATATAGAGAGAGTACAAAAATATAATCTTATAAATTTGTATAACTCACTTTTATATATTTTCATAGCTGACCATTTTGTACAGGATTTTCAGTTGATGGGCTCTTCACTGGGGAAGACAATTTCCCCCACTCTCTGCATTTCTTTGTTGTGTTTATGTCTTTTTATATGGTTGAAGTATCTTCCTGACCTTTCCCTTGTCCATGTTAGAATATTTCTTTCTGTTGTACCTCCAGAAAATTTTACCACCATAGCTGTCTAAACATGTCTTGAACAAGAATAACATTTTAAAAAAACAAACAAAAACACAAAAACCAAAATTAATCAAGCAAAAAACAATATTCTCAAATAGAATGGAACTGCAGAATAAAAAAGAATAAATTTAATATATCACTTACCTTAAAATAATGTTTATATGCATCAGAGAAAGTAGGAATATGTAGCGGGAATTCCAGATTGTACGGGAGGGGCTTGGTCTGCAGAGACAAGTCTGAAGCAGAGCACGGAGAGGGAGGTGGGCCTTCCGGCCCAGGTGCGGAGGCGGCGTAACGAGGTGGCGGCTCGGTACGGCGGTGGCTCGGTGCGTTGCTAAAACTTTCTTTTGTTCGTGATTCTAACAAAATAAACCTTATTTAAAACATATCTATTAATAACGAGTTTCTACCGCGATAATTGGCGCCCAACGTGGGGCGCCATCTGTTGTAGTAAGTTTTTTTCAGCCTGTTTGGGTCTGGAGATTTGTGACCTGGCACGCGTGTGGTGCCGGCGGTGTGGAGCCTGGTCTGTGTGCCTGCGGCTTTTGTCTCCCAAAAGAAATGAATCACACGCTTATATATTTTAACACTGTTTGGCCCATATCTTAAGCACATTATTAGCTAGCTCTTTTTTCTTAAATCAACCCATTTTCATGAATCTACCCACCATGTGGCTTGCAGCCTGTGGCTCACCTGAATTTTTACATGCTTCTTCTTCGGGGGACAGATGGCGACTAGTAAACTCCACCCCTTCTTCCTACCTGGCTGCCTCTGATTCTCTATGCACTTCTACGGTGCCCTGCATGGATCCAAACAGTTATTTATTTATATCGTACAGAGAACATTATATAAGCGTGTGATTCATTTCTTTTGGGAGACAAAAGCCACGGGCACACAGACCAGGCTCCACACCGCCGGCACCACACGCGTGCCAGGTCACAAATCTCCAGACCCAAACAGGCCAAAAAAAACTTACTACAACAGGTAAGTTCTTGGGAATGTTTTTGTTTGTACAGGAAGATACCATCATGAAGGGGGAAAATAATATTACCCATAGAAGGAAGAGTAAAGAGAATCCCAACAGAAATAAGTAACTGAAACAATGATGAAGAAGGCTATTTCCTGCTTTTGCCTAACTTTAACATTCCATCAGAGAAATGCAAATGTATCTAACGTAAATATTTCACCAGAATCAAAATTTAGTTATCTATTTGTCTGTCTGTCTATATCTCACATTTGTGTAGGACACATTATATCACATATACAATATATATTTGAACTATGTAGTATTCAAAACACATATTCTGATTGTTACCTTGGATTTTGAAGAAAAAAATGTTGATCAAAATTTCTTTATGTTACTATTAAAGCATATATAATAGAACAACCTAAAACAGATCTGTTAGTAAACTTATGTCACATAAACTCTGTCATATTAATTGTGTAAAATATCTCACTAAAAGACCCATGTATACAATTCTGTCTAAAATATTTCAGAGAAAAATAAAATGGAAATTGAATTGGGAGGATACTAAAAAAGGTATGTTTGAGGTCTGTATTATGACTATGCCTTAAAATGTTATTTACTACATTCATTTATGTATTTCACTCCCTGCTTTTTCAATTTCTCTATGTCTCTCTCTGACTATCTCTCCCTTTTCTGTCTGTTTCTATTTTTGTCTTTCTCTCCCTCCCTCCATCACCTTTCTTTCTACTGCCCTCCTTCCCTCCCTCCCCCCTGTATGTATGTATTGCAAGTTTAAGGCAGTCTCAAAGCTCAGGACAAACAGGTGAGAGACAGGTAGGCCTAATCAGGTCTGAGAAGAAAATAAAATGAATTTTCTGAAGTTGTGAGAAACTGATTGTCATAGATATTCAAAAAATTCAATTTTACTTCTTCCTTTTATTTGTTCTATGGGTCTCTCAACTAAGTAAACATTGTCTGCATTGAGATTAGAAACTTCTTAGCAACTGTTGCATAGTTTTACATCATATTTATAGACATTTTCCTACCCTACTCAATCAGATAAACATAATGAATATGCTCTTCTTCACTAATGGTTTATCAGTGTTCAATTATGGTTCATTTAGGAGAATACACTTATAAAGGCAACTCTATTGTAACAGTATCATTTAATATTTTGTGACAGACATAAATGAAAACAGGGAATCATTAAACCGGAAAAAGTGTCCAATAATACAGAATGATTAAACAGAAAATAATAGTGAAATAAAACAGTGATTAATTTTAACATATGTAAAGTTTACAAAATATCCCATGCATAGTTTATTATTTAAATTAATATAAGCATCTGTGGTCAGCCTGTTCTACAGAGTGAGTTTCAGGACAGATTCCAAATTTACACAGAAAAATTTTGAAATGATAAGTATGTGAAAAAAAATCATCTTCTTACATAAGTCTGCCAAAATTAAGTCAAAGAAGATATCATTCAATTTATTATTAATTAATTAATTAATTAATTTTTTACATCCTATTCAGTGTTTCCCATTCTACTATCCTTCCAGTACTGCTTTCATCCCCATTTCCTCAAACCCATTAATCCATTCCTTCTTACTTTCTGTTTAAGAAGGTGCATTCTCACCCTAACCTCTGTCAGAATCAACAAATCATGGCATAATAAGTTGCAGTAAGTCTAAGCAACTTTCCCTGTATTAAGGCTGGGCAAGACAATCCAATATGAGAATTTAAGTCCCAAAAAATTCATAAAGCATTTCACTGACAGCTCTTTTTCTAACAGTTAGGATTTCGACAAGTGAACTAAGTTACACAAACTTAACACACAATCAGAGTGCCTAGGTCAGTTCCTAGTATGCTTGCTGACTGTGAGTTCAGTATATGGAGCTACCTATGAGCCAGAGTTAATTATTTCTGTAAGTTTTCTTGACTCTTCTGTTTCCTGTACTCTTTTCTCACCTATTCTGCAGCAATGGTACCTAGCAAAATGGTCATAAGAGCAGCTTTATCCAGCAACCAAATGAAACAGATAATGTTCAATTTCAGTGACAGTTTAATTTTAAATTTTGAATATTTAAAAACTTTGTATTATCTAACATTAAAGAACAATTGAATAAGAAACTATACAGTATTAATATAACAACACACAAAGTATACATTTGAGCATGCAATTTCATATTTTGTGAATGTGTTGACATATGTAATCTAATTATTATGGAATCATGTCAATATTTTGTTAGAGACTAAAAATTCATAAATATTTTCAAGAAAAAATGAGGACATAGAATTATAAGGGCTTGGTTAAAATTCAACACATAATCTTATTTTGCTGTCTTCTTTAAAAATAATCTATTTAAGGATGAGTCACTAGCAACCAACTAAAGCTTGTAGAACAAGAGCTTTAAACACATGGGAAGCCTATCTAAAACATATAATTAATTATTTATATGAATCAGATTGCTTTAATCCTTTCTAAATTAAATTACAACAATTTAAAAAAATAATCATGGAGAATAGAGTGCCATGCATTTGGGGGTTGGAACCAAACATAATGGCATATTCCATAATGGAACTGAACGCTTACAAGGTATTACAGAGTTTAAAATATTATGACTTGCTCTTGAAAGGATTAATTAATAGCCTAGTACTTGAAAGTATTAGCTTCCATTATTTTTTGAGTTACTTAAGTTTTAGAAAATAAAAGGGCAAATTTATAATAGTATAAGTAAAATGTACAGCTGTCTGTATATCACCTGATGTATACATATCTATATATGAATTTTGTAATATGTAAGTAGTTATTTGGCATTCAGTATCCAGAAGTAAAAATCAGAAAGTGACTCACAGAAGTAAACATTATTAAAAATACTCCTTTTCTATGCAGTAGTAGTGGAAATGAGTTTGAGTGAAATAGAATTTCTTTTCTTTCTCTTTTTTTCCTTTTTGTTGTTGTCAGTTTGTTTTTTTTGTTTGTTTGTTTGTTTGATTTTTCTTTTTCAGACAAGGCTTCCAGCATCTTGGGCTGTCTTGAAACTTGCTTTGTAGACTAGACTGACCTCTAAATGACATCTGCCAGTTTCTGGCTAATAAGTTCTGAAATTATAGGCATACAAGAGGAGCGCCTTATGGAAACATTTTTAGATTACCATATTGTACATATTTGATTCTCAGGAGAATTCTTTCCCTTATATTTCTTGAATCCATTTTCAATGTAGTTTATCCTTAAGTTTAGCCACAACAATTAGTAAATATTTTGCAGGCTCTTAGCAAATTTAATACAATTGAACACTACCCAGTCATTTAATTTAAACATCTACTCATTGTATTTTTCCTGAAGATAAAAAAAAAAAAAAATACCATGTGACTTAAAGAAGCACTGAGAACTGGTGTTGTACACAGCTAAAAAACAGGATAAGACATCAAATTTTAAAGGAGCATTCTTATGCCTGTTATTTTTCCTAGAATCATATATATTGAAATTCAGTTTGATACATATTCAGTGAAATAAAAGTTAATAAACATTGATTAGTTTGGCTCAGCTAAAACAAATTTCTCACTTTGTCTTTTGATTAACACATTTAACTGAGTGGCAGAAAAAGTTATTTGTAATAAACAACACTTCAATTATTTCAACACTTGCTTCATCTAAACATTCTTGATATATAACATAATAATTATTATTGTTAGAAATATTCATGGCAAGAATTATAATTAACTTAGAAAATGTTACGCAAATGTGAAAATATGAGATAAGTAAAATATATTTAAACAAAAATATGACTTCTTTTACAAATTGTTTAACTTACATTAATAATAAACTTGGAATTAAATTTTATTTTTGGTTTTGAGCCTAGCATTTAATGATTGAGCCATCTCTCCAGCCCAGAATTAACTTTTATACAGACAAAAATAACTCAAAGCAACTTAGTAATAATCAGGTTAAGAAATACAATTATTGATAAAAACAATTAAGCAAATGTAGGGCAGGAACCAGTTGTAGTAAAAGTTTCCTAGCTCGTACTAGCTCCAAGATCTGGACCAGCAGTCCTGAAGTCCCCAAAAACACACAGAAGATTATATTCATTTCATGCTGATTGACCTATGGCTCAGACATGTTGCTAGCTAGCTCTTGCGTCTTAACTCAATCTATTTCCATTTATCTGTTTAACCATGTGCCCTGGTAACATTTTTCAGAGCAGCTTGGTAATCTTCTTTCCCCTGCATCTGCTGACATCTCTCCTGAAGACTCTGATGTGTCTCCCTGCTGACATCTATGTTATTCAATTCCTGTTCCCAAAGTTTTCTTAATCTGGTATCCCTGCTCATACTTCCAATATTCCCTCTTCCAATCAGTGTTTTTATTAAACCAATAGTCGGGACAATTATTCACAATCTAACAACATAATCCTAGTACAAACCAATAATTTACATTTTCTCTTAATTCTATGTCCCTTCTAGGAGGCATGTGTTATGTTAGGAAAAATACACAATTCTTTTACTCAGATAATTGTACATGCTATAACCAAGAGACTGTAATCAAGAATGTAGGTATACAAGTTTAAATATCCAGACCAAAAATAGCCAAATATTATTATTAGTAAACAAGACCAAATCAAAGAATAAACAGCAGACCACTATGTTCTGCAATTTTCAATCTGTACTGATGAATAAACACCACAAAAATATTTTTAGATATATACTGATTTTCCTACTTTTCTCTTCTCTATGAAAATATATGGAACTTAAATACAGGAAAATATTTGTCATTTCACAACATATTTTTAGTCCACAAGACTTTATTATTTTCTTCTGTAGTAAAGAGCCAGTATATCAAACACTGAGAAAACCAATTTCATGGGCTGGTCATGGAAAAAACAACAAATTTCACAGCCTGATTTGAATTAAGGAAAACAGCTGCAAAAATAAAAATTGTGTCAAATGCCTTTTAGATGGTTCTTATGAACAAAAACAATAAAAATAAAAGTTTATATAAATTGTGAACTTGACATTTGTTTACAGTTTCACAAAGCTTTATTAAAACACAGCAGATAATTTTTTATTCTTCTTACTCTACAATAAACTAGCTTTGAAATGATATTTTCTTGTTAACTTTAGATGATTATTGAATGTTTAATATTTTGAAATCTTAAAATTTTTATGTCTTGTGTTTGGGTTTATGAAAGCACCTGTGAATCTCAGGTTTTATTGACATTTTATGTATGTATATTTTATAGTCATAGGACAACATAATGTATTTCTAAATATAAGCAATATTTAAACACTTATATGAATATAAATATTATATTTAAAAATTGTGTTCAGTTTTTGTTTCAGAAGAAAAATTAATGTTATGTTCATTTAACAATACAATGATTATGTGGAAAACTTATTCAAATGAATAGTTAACATCTGAATAATGAACTAGGATTCAAATTCAGCAACAGAAAGGTTAAGAAAATCTGGACCTAGTCTATGAACAGAAATATCACAGTAAGCATGGCATAGCCTAACATGTTTTGGTAAGAATGATTTTCTTTACATAGTATGGTTTGAATATTAATATTTCTAAAAATAATTTATTAATATTGTCGGGAACTAATTTACATATATGAAAAAGAAAGTTTGTAATTACCTACACAAAAATAGTGAAAAAGACATATAAAATATGAACACATAGTGATGAAATTTATTTAGATATAAAATGTATTTGTTCTATGTATAAAAATAATTGATGTTAGTATATTCCAATATAGTTATTGTTAAGTAAACTAAAGATGAATCATAAAATCAGTGCTTCTTCCAAGTTTCCAATATCATTGTGAATTTTGATTGATTTTCAGCAGAAGGCCACACAGTGCACAATGTTGAGCAGGACATATTGATCCACAATGTCTAAAAAAAGAATGACCAAGTAGGTTTCATCCCAAAAATGCAGGGATGGTTCAACATATGAAAAACAGTAAATGTCATCCATCATATAAACAAACTAAAGGAAAAATAAACACATGATCATATACTTAGATGCTGAAAAACCTTTGACAAAATCCAACACTCCTTTATGATAAAAGCTCTGGAGGGATCAGGAGTACAAGAAAAATATCTCAATATAATAAAGATGATTTAAAGAAGCCTATGGCCACCATCAAACTTAATGGAGAAAAACTCATAGCAATCCCACTAAAATCAGGAACTGGACAAAGATGTCCTCTCTCCCCTTATCTATTCAATATAGTTCTCAAAGTTTTAGCTAAAGCAATAAGAGAACAAAAGGAGATTAAGTGGATACAAATTGCAAAGAAAGTGAAACTATCTCTGTTTGCAGATGATATGTTTGTATACATGAGTGACCCACAAAACTCTACCAGGGAACTCCTACAGGTGATAAACATCTTCAGCAATGTGGCAGGATACAAGATTATCTCAAAGAAATCAGTTCCCTCCTATACACTAAAGATTAAAATGCTGAAAAAGAAATAAGGGAACCATCACCCTGCATAACAGTTTCAAATAGCATTAAATACCTTGGAGTAATTATAACCAAAGAAGTAAGAGCTCAATTTGTCACAATTTTTAAATCACTGAAGAAAGAAATTGAAGAGAATATCAGAAAATGGAAAGCTCTCCCATGTTCCTGGATTGGTAGGATCAACATAGTAAAAATGGCAATCCTACCAAAGGCAATCTACAGGTTCAATGCACTGCCCATCAAAAATCCCAACACAATATTTTTTTGACATTGAAAGAACAATACTTAATCTCACCTGGAATAACAGGAAAGCCAGCATTGCCAAAACAATTTTGATCAACAAAAGAAGCTCAGGAGGTATCACCATCTCCAACTTAAAGTTATACTATAGAGCCACAGTCATAAAAAAAAGCCGGGTACTGGTATAAAAACAGACTTTTGGATAGATAAAATTGAATTAAGGATCTGGGCATTAACCTAAAAACCTATGAACACCTGATCTTTCACAAAGAGGCCCAAAATATTCAACGGAAAAAATATAGTGTTTTTTACAAATGATGATGGCATAGCTGGATGGTAGTGTGTAGAAAAATGCAAATAGGTCCAAACCCTAACTCTAATCCTAACCCTAACCCTAATCCTGCATAAAATTCAAATCCAAGTGGATCACAGACCTCAACCTAAACCCAGCCACTCTGAACTTGATAGAAAATGAAGTGGGAAATACCCTCCAATGAATTTGCATAAGCAACCACTTCCTAAATATAATTCCAGTATCACAGACACTAAGAACAACAACCAATAAGTATAAGTTTTGTCAATAGGACAAAACGATAGCCTACAGAATGGGAAAAGATTTTCACCAACCCTACAAGTAATGGAGGATTGATCTCCAAAATATATAAAGAACTCAAGAATCTAGAGTCCAACACCTTGAATAACCCAATCAAAAAATGGGGTTCAGAACTAAAGAGGGAATTCTCAGTAGAAGAATTATGAGTGGCTGGAAGGCATTTGAAAAAGTACTCATCATCTTTAGCCATCAGAGAAATAAATCAAAACAACTTTGAGATAACCCCTGATACCTGTCAGATTGGCTAAAATAAAAGGCACATATGACAGCCCATGCTGGAGTGGTTGAGGAGCAAGGGGTACACTCCTCCATTGTTGGTTGAAGTGTAAACTTGTTCAGCCACTCTGGAATTCACTATGGCAGTTTCTCAGAAAACTGTGAATCATTCTCCCCAAGGATCCAGCAATACCACTTCTGGGTGTATACCTTAAAGAAGCACAGTTGCATTAGCTCAACTATGTTCATAGCGGCATTATTTGTAATAGCAAAAACCTGGAAACAACCTAGATGCCCCTCAAATTAGGAATGGATTAAAAAGCTGTGGTACATCTACACAATGGATTACTACTAAGCAGTAAGAAAAAATGAAATACTAAAATTTGTAGGCAAATGGATGGATTTGGAGAATATCCTCCTGAGGGAGGTATCTCAAACATAGAAAGTTAAGCAGGGGTTGTACTCACTCTCTAGTGGACTCTAAACAAACAAACAAAAAAGCAAAAATCAAAAAGCAAAGCATGTAAAAGCTACAAACCACAAACTCTGCACAGCTTGGGATCTGAAACACCGTGGACTGACACCTTGGATTCCACTCCCTCTACTGGAACACCTGACTCAGTCTTGAAGTTGTGGAGAGGAACCTGGATCTGCCAGGAATGGAGACTGAGCTGAGCAATATTGAGACCTTTGGGACCTCCTGCCCATGCTGAGGAAGAGATGGGGAGATATGGAGAAGAAAGAGTGACTGAAGGGTGTAGGAGTGGGAAAGGACCTTGAATATGTGACTTTATTCATAAAAAAAAATTTAAAAATTAAAAAAATGAATACAATGATGTCCATGTAAAGGAGAAAAGATTGATCTTCAAAGAACTGGATGAGGGATAATTTTGACAATAAAAATTGCATTGTCAAATAATTAATTTACATTAAATCAAGACTTTTGGTCCCATGCCCAAGATTCTGGACCTACTTATTTTTTTTTATGAAAGCTCACTGAACTTGTCATATGTATATAAATTTCATAGGTTTTTGTTCTTTGTAATTGTTCTTTTTGTAGTAATAATCTCGATTCCCTAAATCATTTCATGTCTCATTAGAAATTAAAGACTGAAGATAATTTTTATTAATGGTAAAAATAAATCAATATTTTATAAATCTATTAACCTTTATGTAAAGAGGTTTATATGCATAACTGTTACATGATATTTCTGGAAACAAATGAGTCTAAGAATGTTACCTCAGAAATCTAGAAGGATAAATCTTTTGATATTTCAAAATACTTAGTACATGCCTTCATGCTCAAAAAATGTTAATTGTCAGAGACACAGATTCACCTCAAAACATCTAGAATAGTCACAAGGATACTCTCCAAAAAAAGAAGAAATTAATGGCTTTATTATACATAATAATAATTTATTAAAATTGTCAAAGATTTTAAATAGAATTAAGTCTGAATTTTAAAAATGAAAACATTAAGTTCTTGATTTGTTTTTAATAAATAAATTGCACAATTATAACTTATCAGACATTTTTAAAATATTTTAATTCATTTGGTTGACAAGGTAGTATTATAATTTTAAATGTCACAACTAAGAAATAAAAATAAACATATAAAAATATAATGTATATATTTTCAGTTTTTCCATCATTTAATTTAAAAAAACATAAAATGAGCACTTATGGCTATATTTGATATGATAATGATTTTATCAACTAGTTTCATTTTATTGTTTAATTTAAATATAATTTGAGAATTTCTACACACCTACAATATTTATTAATTATACTTCTTTTCTCCCCTTCAATACCTCCCAGATATGTATCCTCTTCATTTTCAGTAATAATTACTATAAGCAATTAGACACAAACTCACACTCATACAAAAACATATGTTAACCTTTTTAGTCTAGTAACTGTTAGGTGGTTACAATGCTGTGGCCATGCCCCCACCTGCAGGGACTCCAAAGCCTCTGAGATAGATGTGCCTACCATTTAAAATCCCTAACCATATGGGATACTTTCTCATTTCTCTTTCTCTCTGCCCCCTACCCTACTCTTTCTCTCCTCTCTTCCCCCCTCTCCTTAATAAACCTAATATGGCTCCCTTGGCAGGGGACTGGTGAGTTCTTTCATGCAAAATACTAACAGTAACACTTTTGTGAAAATTATTTTTTTAATTTATTATACTTTATTTTCAAAAATATTTTTTCAGATATTAAGAAATTCTCACTTAGCCTATTCTAAACACTTAACCTCTACAAATAATTTGAAATGTTATATTTGGGAAGCATTGCTTCATGTCACATTTTTTATGACTCTTAAGATATTTATTCATCTCAGTTTAATGGTAAGTTTTAAATAAAATGTTGGCACTAAGCAAAGTCTATATTGATAACCAAGGTGTCTACCTGGATTGCTCACAGAATATGATTGTGTCACAGATACATCAATGAAAAATTAGAGTAACCTGCAGCACTGTGGCCTCTTGACTCACTTACATATAGCTACCTCATTGAAGTCAAAGTTCTCTTCCTCCAATTATGTACTGGTTTTCTTAAATAAGGAAGCTATTGACCCTCATAAGGTTTCTTAATTTTTATAAAATTCAACTTCTGAGAGACTATAATTCATAAGACTACATCCTAAAAAAATTAATTGATAGGATGCAGATTTAAAATAAAGATATTTAAAAAATCTGTCTCAATAATTTTCTTTAGAAGGTAAAAATAATTCCAAGTACATCAGTACAAAAATATCTCTACAACAGAAACATGTATATATAATTATCTAATTCAATTCATTATAGTATGAACAAAAAAGAGGTTTCTTTATCTCTGTTTCTAGTGCTTTTAGTTTGTCTCTTTTATCTGCTAATTCTTTAGTCCTACTTATATTTCTTTTTCTCTTACTTTATGTTATTATTGTCCTTACTATTAATTATCATACCTTTGATGACTTTTCACTTTTCTAAGGAGAGACTGAAAAGATTTGGGTCTCTTTAGTGGAAAGGAATTCAAAGGAGTTGGCAGAGGAAAAACTATAATGATATTTTATGCTATAAATGTACTTGCAATAACATAAAAACATAAATTATCTAAAAGAATGAATCACAAATGGCCCAAAAGTGGATTCCAAAGCATATTACCAACAAGAAGATAAACTAGTTTTTTATGCATGAATATATGATTGACATGTATTTGGGCCAATATTAGAACATAGAAAGATAAAATCTATAAGCAATTTAATTTACATATGGAGAAGAAAATCACAAAATGTAAGGTAAGAAGAGCTAAAAAATAATTTGATAATATGTATGTAGATGAATATGCAGATATAAAGATAAATGAGCAAATGATAAGTTCATGAAAGATCATTATAGATGAACATGTACAGATAAATTATGTATATATATATATACATGTTAATAGGGGCAGGGGAGGCATGAGTAAGAGACTAGTGACATAAAGATCCTCAGGATCTTATTTGTCTTTGTCTCCACTTCTGAATAGGGAGAGATGTTCTCTAACAATAATCATGTATAATGCAAAATACCTTCAAATCTACTCAAACAACTGGAAAATTTGTTCAATATTTTTATTCATGATGAATGAATGATATTGTAGCCAGATTAAAAGAAGTTAAACCTTTACTTTTAATCATTCAGTGGCTTGTTGCAAGTGATTAATTTATAATGTGAAATTATAGAAGTACAAATCATACTTTAGCATCTTTAATTTTATACACATTTTAAAAAGAAAAATTAAACCTTCATTAAAGTATTATTTATAAAACAATGTAAAAAAAGAGTAAAATAATTTTTTCCAAAACTTGACTCTTTTTGAGGATTGAGAGGCTTATCAACCAGAAATTTTATAGTACTTAAAACACACATACATATAGTTTAACTTCAGAGAAACTGATAATATTCTGAAAAACAATATAAAATATATTGTAACAAAATCAGAAGTGATAGGTTGTAATTATGTTCATTTTATATAAGTTCATTACTACCTTGCATTTTAGTAAACACAGAGAAAAATGAGTATTTTGAAATTTACCTATAAGTTACAATATTTGGTCTACTATATAAATTTCCATTTTCATGAGTTCAGAATTTGCGTATATAAAAGAGGATTTTTTAAAATTTTTCTTTCATTCCAACCAAAAACTAGAAGAACACTTCAGAATATTTTCAGACTTGTGATGATGTGCAGCACCAAGGAATTAAAGAGTGAATTTTGTGATAGATACTGTCTACTTCCCCAAAACCAGTCCATGAGGTGGAGAAGGATAGGCAGCCTCTAGTGTTCTAGAATATTTCTCATGTGGTTTTTAGTGACTTAAATGACTGGCTTTGTTGCAGTTGAGTATCACAAACAGAAAAGTTCAAATAATGAAAGCTGGACAGATGCTGTTGTGTCATAGCTCATCTGTAGTTGCATTATTTTCTGTTAATCTGAAGATTAAGCATCTGAGAGACCCAGTAGCATATGGATATTTTCTTTATCCAGAGAAGAAATTTGTTTTTTTTTAACTATTTATTTATCATCATCTATTACTGTCTAAAACACACATTTGTATTGTAATTTATTTAAAAAGATACAGCATTAAGAAGACCTTAAAGGGAGAAACTTGATAAACACAGTTTTAAATTTAACAAGGATTTAGTATGTTTTTATGTAGGCATATTAAATAATGAAAATAACTGTACTCTGTGCCTATTTTCTCTAATATACATGGAACATAAAAAGTAAAATCTAAAGCACCTCAAGCCAGGTTAGGCTCAGCTACAGATATAGAAAATGAAGAAAGCATACTAAGTCACAGCTAATGTCCACAGATGCACTATGGTCACCGCCATTTCCTGCTAAGCAACCATTCTACAGTCAGACTTAAAGTTTTGTTTGTTTTTTGTTTGTGTCTGTGTGTGTGTGTGTGTGTGTGAGAGAGAGAGAGAGAGAGAGAGAGAGAGAGAGAGAGAGAGAGAGAGAGTATGTGTGTTTGTGTGTGTGTTAAATCATTTTATTTACCCACACTTTCAATGAAATAATGCTTTTGTTTAAAGTCCACTAATGAGTGAGTACATCCCCTGTTTATCCTTCTGGATTCGTGATACCTCGATCAGGAGGATATTCTCCAAATCCATCTATGTGTGAATTTAGGACATCATTTTTTTCTTACTGCTGAGTAGCACTCCAATGAGTAGACATGCCACAGTTTGTTAATCCATTCCTCAGTTGAAGGGCATCTAGGTTATTTTCAGGTTCTTTCTATTATGAATAATGCTGCTATGAATATAGTTGAGCTAATGCTTTTGGGGTTTCACTCAATAATGGTATAGCTGTATCCATGGGGAGATTGATTCCCAGTTTTCTGAAGAACTGCCATACTGTGTTCCAAAGTGGCTGAGCAAGTTTACAATGCCACCAAGAATGGAAGAATGTTCCCCTTGCCTCACATCCTCTTCAACATAGACTATCATCGGTGTTTTTGATTTTAGCCATTCTCACAGGTGTAAGGTGGTATCTCAAAGTTTTAGTTTGCATTTCTCCGATGGTTAAAGTTGTTGAGCATTTTTTTTTCAAGTGCTTTTCGATCATTTGCAATTCTGCTGAGAATTCCCTTTTTAGTTCTGAACCCCAGTTTTTAATTGGGTTATTGATGGCTTTGGGCTTTAGTATTTTGGGTCCTCTTTAACTTGTAGGGTTGGTGAAAATATTTTCCCATTCTGTAGGTTGTGATTTTGTCTTAATGACTGTTTCTTTGGCTTTACAGAAGCTTCTCAGTTTCAGGAGGTCCCACTTACTGATTTTTGTTCTTAGTATCTGTGCTACTGGTGTTATATTTATGGTCACCTGTAATTGTAAGTATAGGATTTTCTCACTCATTAGTGGACCTTAAGCAAAAGTACGCTTTTATCATTGAAAGAGGAAAAATCTTTAGCATGAATGTCTTGGATCTTCAGCTTTCCTTACAATGATACTATTTGGATACAGTATCCATCTTCATTTGGTCTTCTAAAATTCCACTGAACTTGCTACTGTGCCATCACCCTTTTGGGTTTTTTTTTTTTTATATTTCTGATCAACACTAATCTTACCTGGTCTTTTGTGTGTGTGTGGGGGGGGTGGGTGTATGGAAAATCATAAATTTTAGAATCCGTTACATGATAAGTACAGTTTTCTTTAAATTTCTTGAACAGTGTTAATTCAGGTGGGTGCTCATCACTGTCCATTAGAGTCTAGCTTCTGGTAATGTGCACCCTTACCAAAATCATATGTACAGCGATTATTTAGATCTTAGTTCACTATTTCAAACACATTCAAGTACATTCTTTAAAGAAGTTGCAAATGCTTTGTCACATCATCAGATACTTGAACTAACATTTCTAAATCATTACACCTCTTCCTTTACCAGTAAAAATCTAATCTCAAAAATAAATAAATAAATAAATAACCTGAGAAAATTAGCTCATGAGTGAGGCAAAACATCAGTAATAGAGTGTCTGGCTGAGGAAAAAAAATCATCAAACTTTTAAGGAAAAAGAAGATGAATATCTGTTTGAAGCTCTGTCTCCAGTGACCATAAGATGTTTTAATATCCAAAGTGTAGCCTTCATAGATACATGTACAAATCAATATTTATATTCCTGGACCATCTGATCCTACTTTTGTTAGTAGTTATATTAATTAAAGGAGAATTTTTTTCTGCTTATTGATGAAATTAAATATTTTATTAAAACACAGCTATTGACAAAAGGCTGGAAAACATTCCTGGTTTATAGAAAGCTGTACATTGCACTCCATCATCATCTTTCAGATTATTTAAAAAAGCATAATATCACTTCTTATATAATATAGTAAAATGTATAAAATTATATTGTAAACATTTAATAAGATTAAAAAATTATCTTAAACATTTCAAAATATTAGTGCTTGTGTCGTGATATTTCTAAATTTCTAAAAGGATTATGAATCTGAAACAATTTTTTCATTTTAATATCTTGATTAAATGTGTACTGTAGACAAATATTACAACAATTAATGTATTATTTTGAAATAATTTCTATTTAAAAAATAAATTTTTGTAAATAAGTTAGTACTGAGAAGTTGGAGTCAACTCAGCATTGAAAGGCTAATGTATAAATCAAAACATGGATAAGAAAGATGATATCAAGTAGAAAAATCAGCCCTAACTTGAAGTAGATTCTCAGTTCTTTGGAGCTTGCCATAGTTTAAAAAGAAACAATCTATTTTTTCTAAAAATATACCCCTAAAGAATTATCCATCAAGAATATACTCATCAGTCCATTAATGACATCAAACCTCTTTAACATACTGAGAATTATAAGTAGACAGTGGGTTTAAAACAAACAAACAAAAACCCAGATAACATTGGGAATAAGAGTGATTACAAGGTTTAAGGGAGGGAATGGGAACAAAATTTAATGAAAAATGCAACACACATACATGAAATTATTAAGCAATAAAAAATAAGATTTTATGTAATTTCTTTTTTATTATTATGAATAAAGTCTCTTTTTTTATCCATGTATCTCCTTGTTCAAACTCGATTCCTTCTTCCGCACCTCCCAGTCACCCTCTCTTCTCTCCATCTCCTTGTTTCCTCCCCAGCAAGGGCAAAAGGTCCCAATGTCCCAAGGTAGCTTAGTTCAGCTTACACTCCAGGAAAATCTGCTTCCCTCATCCCAACATCAAGATTGGGTCAGGTGTTCATATGAAAAAAAAATAGCTCCAAGGTACCATTCCAAGGTGATTCAATCTCAAGGAGTTCAGGGGTTGTTGTTTGCAGCTTTTACATGCTTTGCTTTTTGTTTAAAGTCCACTAATTAGTGTGAATCCAATGTTTATCTTTGTGGCTTTGTGGTACCTCACTAAGGAGGATATTCTTCATATCCATCCATTTGTCTGCAGATTTTAGAATATCATTTTTTCTTACTGCTAAGTAGTGCTCCATTGTGTAGATGTACCACAACTTGTTAAACCATTCCTCTGTTGAGGGGCTTCTAGTTTCTTTCCAGGTTGTTCCTATTACCAATAATGCTGCTATAAACATAATTGTGCTAATGTGTTTGGAGTACAAATGTGCACCTTTAGGGTATATGCCTAGTACTGATATTATTGTATCCTTGGGGAGATTGATTCCCAGTGTGTTGAGAAACCATCATGCTGCCTTCCAAAGTTGATGAACAAGTTTACACTCCCACCAACATTGGAGGAGTGTTCTCCTAATTCTCCAACCTCTCCAGCTCAGGCTGACATCTGTGTCTTTAATCTTAGCCATTCTAACAGGTGTAAGGTGTTATCTCAAAGTGGTTTTAATTTGCATTTCTCTGATGGGTAGAAATGTTGAGCACTTTTTCAAGTGCCTTTCAGCCATTCATAGTTTTTCTGCTGAGAATTCCCTTTTTAGTCCTGAACCCCATATTTTGATTGGATTATTCAAGGTTTTAGGCTCTAGTTTTTGAGTCCTCTAATTATTTTAGAGGTCATTCCTTTGTCACTTGGGTTGGTAATAATCTTTTCCTATTCTGTAGACTGTCGTTTTCTATTATTGACTATGTCCTTGGCCGTACAGGAGCTTCTTAGATTCAAGAGGTACCACTTATTGATTGTTGTTCTTAATGTCTGTGCTACTGGTGTTACAGTTAGGAAGTGGTAACCTATGTCAATTTGTTGGAAGATATTTCCTACTTTTTATTCTATCAAGCTCAGTGTTGATGGACTGGATTTGTATTGAGGATTTTGATGCACTTAGATTTGAGTTTTGTGTAGGGTAATAGGCTTGGATCTACTTCCATTTTTCTACACACTACCATCCAGCTATGCCAACATTTGTTGAAGATATTATCTTTTTTCCCTTGAATATTTTGGGCCTCTTTGTCAAAGATCAAGTGTTCTTAGGTTTGGGATTAATGTCTGGTTCTTTAATTCGATCCCATTGATCAACAATTCTGTTTTGATGTCAGTACCAGGCTGTTTTTATTACTGTAGCTCTACAGTAAAACTTGAAGTCAAAGACTGTGATGCTTCCTGAGGTTCTTTTGTTGAGCAAAATTGTTTTGGCAATCCTGGCTTTCCTGTTATTCCAAATGGAATTCAGTATTGTACTTTCAAGGTCTGTAAAAAATTGGGATTTTGATGGGAAGTGCACTCAATCTGTAGATTGCTTTTGGAAGAATTGGCATTTTTACTATGTTGGTCCTACGTATTCGGAATCATGGGAGATCTTTTTATTTTCTGATAGCCTCTTCTATTTTGTTTTTCAGTCATTTGAAGTTTTTGTCAAATAGATCTGTTACTTTTCTGGTTATAGTTCCTCCAAGGTATTTAATGCTATTTGCAGCTATTATGCAGGGTGATGTTTCCTTTATTTCTTTTTCAGCCATTTTATCTTTAGTGTATAGGTGGGGCACTGATTTCTTTGAGTTAATCTTGCATCCTGCTACATTGCTGAATTTGTTTATCAGCGGTAGAACTTCCCTGGTAGAATTTTGTGGATCATATATATATATAGTGGTATCATCTGCAAATAGAAATAGTTTGATTTCTTCTTTTCCAATTTTTATCTCCTTTATCTCTTTTGTTCCCTTATTGATTTAGCGAAAACTTTGAGAACTGTGTTGAATAGATAAAGGAGAGAGGACAGCCTTATCTCATTCTTTATTTTAGTGGGATTTCTTTGAGTATTTCTCCATTTAGTTTGATGTTGGCTGTTGGCTTCTTGTAAATCAATTTATTATATTTAGATATTTTCCGTTTATTTCTGATATATCCAGAGCTTTTATCATAAAGGAATGTTGCATTTTGTCAAAGGCTTTTTTATCATCTAAGAATATAATCATGCATTCTTTTTTCTTCACTTTGTTTATAGGATGAGTGACATTTGCAGTTTTCATATGCTGAACCATCCCTGCATTTCTAGGATGAAGCCTACTTGATTTTGGTTTGATTATATTTTTCATATGTTGTTGCATATGGTTTCCCAGAATTTTTTGTTAACTTTTACATCAATTTTCATGAGGGAAACTGGTCTGTAATTCTCTTTCTTTGTTGTGTCTTTGAGTAACTTGTGTATTAGGGTAATTGTGGCCTCATGAAAAGAGTTGGACAATATCCCTTCAATTTCTACTGTATGAAACACTTTGAGGAATATTGAAAATAGTTCTTTGAATGTCTGGTAGAATTCTGCACTGAGACCATCTGGACTTGGGCTTTTTTTACTTGGGAGGCTTGTAATAACAGCTTCAGTTTTCTTTAATGTTATAGGTCTGTTTAGGTAATTAATCTTATCTTCATTTAATTATGGTAAATGGTACCTGTCCAAAAAGCTGTCAGTTTCTTCTAGGTTTTCCATTTTGTGGAGTATAGATTTTCAAATTATGACCTGATAAAGGTGTGAAGATCATGATGAGGACACCCACACATACAGCTGACCTGCCCAATTCTGGAATTACAGCTGAGGAACCTCCTTGGGACTTAACTAGGAACTCTGAATGTGGATGATAACTGAAAATCTTGGACAGCTTGGGGGACTTATGGCAGTGGGACCAGAATTTATTTCTAGTGCATGAACTGGCTTCTTGGAGCTTATATCCTATAGAGGGACACCTTACTCAGTTTTGATACTAGGGGGAGGGTCTTAGTCCTACTTGAACTGGATATGCCTGACTATATCAGCTCACTCTGGAAATTTTTACCCTCTCTGTAAAGTGAATGAGAGCAAGGGGTGGAGAAAGATTAGAAATGACTGGTTAGAAGGAAGAGAGAGAAACTGTGTTGGGAATGTTAAAAATTCTTTTAAATAATAAAAATATAAATGTATATTTTGATATAATCTACTGATTCCCAATTGTATACTAATATATTATTTATGTAATTTACTTTCTACACCGAAGTATTAAATTAAAAAATTATGTATATCACTTGCATTTTTAGCTAAGGTATTTTCATTCATAATAGATTTATAACTACATAATTTTATCATAACTAAAAGTACCATTTTGTACTTACCATATGCTATGACTTATTAAAATATTCTTATAAATATGCCATATTATCCTAAATTGACTTGCTTTTTGGTAAGTTCAATTATTTTTACTCCAGGGACACTAAACTAATAATAACTGACTATTTCCTGACTTATTCATTCTAAAATTTTAGTTTCTATACTATGAATTTTAAATTAAACTGAAAGAAACAATTCATAATCAAACCTTTAGAGTCTTAGTCTCTCACGAACACATCTATTTCTTCCAATTTCCAGAGAAATGGCCTATAGAGAAATTCTATTAACTGTAGAATGATGTTGACTCTGTCTTCCCACAAAGGTATGTGTAAAGTAAAAAAAAAAATCAAATGGATGACAAAATGAATTGTCATCATAGAACCTTCATTCAGCAACTAATAGAAACTCATGGAGAGATTCATAGCTAAACAGTGGGCCAAGTTCTCAATCCAGATGAAGAGGGAAAGGATGAATAATATGAGCAAAGGGGTCAAGATCATGCTGAGGAAGCTCACACAGACAGTTAACCCAAGCTATTGGTGGTGGTGGTGGTGTTGGGAGGAATTGGTCTTAACTCAACTGGATATGGCAGATTGCAGTGACTCATCCTTAGAGTCTTTCTCTGAAAAATGGATGGTGGGATGGGGTACAAGGAAGCTGAGGGAGGATTAATAAGAGGAAAGGGAGTAGAAACAGTGATAGAACTTTTAAAAAATAAAAAAATGAGGAGAAAAGAAAAGAGGCTTTGAGTCCATATTAGTTCTATTTGATTGGGTTCATAAGAATTATATTTCTGATCAGCCTTTCCTTAAATTAATCAAAATTAAAAGTAGAATGTCTTGTTATGTAAGTACTCATCTCAAAGAACTTAAAGATTATTTAATGGAAAGCTCTCTTTTCAACATGGAATTAAAGATAGCCTTGAATTAGGAATCCTGTAAAGAAGAGATATTAAAAATAAATGACATATTGTTTCTGGAGTTAACATAAGGAATACCACTAAGGATATGTTTACATTTTAAACGTATGAAATACATGCTCTATAGTTTGTGAATGAATGAAAATATTAAGGATATTGTATAAATTGGGATTACTTATACCAATATTGCTCTTCCAAGGGATAGATTAAATTTCTTCCCAAATAAAAATAAAATAAATTGAAAAAGTAGTTAATGATATACTGTAGATTTAAAATATATTTATTTTTCATATCATTGGAAAACTATAGGAATCCATGTGTAGAGAACCAAATCTTTGTGAACAATGTGTAAAATTCACTATTTAGATACATCCTAATCAACTCAGGGTCAAGGGAGAAATTAAGAAAGAAATCAAAGTCTTTCTAGAATTTAATGAAAATGAATCCACAATATATTCAAACTTGTGGGACACAATGAAAGCAGTCTTAAGAGGAAAATTCTTCGTGCTAGATGCCTACATGAAAAACATAGAGAAATCTCACACTAGAGACCTAACAGCTCAGCTGAAAGCCTTAGAACAATTAGAAGCAAAGTGACCTAGAAGGAGTAGACTGCAGGCAATAATCTTAGAGTTGAAATCAATACAATTGAAACAAAAAGAACAATACAAAGAATCAATGATCAAAGAGTTTGTTCTCTGAGAAAATCAGCAAGATAGATAAACCCTTACACAATCTAAGGATAAAATAGAGAAAGAGTATCAAAATCAACACAATCAGAAATGAAAATGGAGACATAACAACAGACACACAGGAAATACAGAGGAATATCAGGTCATACTTTGAAAATCTATACTCCATAAAAACGGAAAATCTAGAAGAAATGGACAGTTTTTATACAGGTACCATTTACCAAAATTAAGTCAAATTCAGATTAAATACCTAAAGTGACCTATAACACTAAAGGAAATTGAAGCTTACATTAAAAGACTCCCAAGTAAAAAAAAGCCCAGTTCCAGAAGTTTTCAGTGCAGAATTCTAACAGACATTCGAAGAGGAACTACTACCAATACTCCTCAAACTATTTAATACAGTAGAAATTGAAGGAATATTACCAAACTCTTTTTATAAGTTCACAATTTCCCTAATGTCCAGCTCACTCAAAACTCAACAAAGAAAGAGAATTACAGACCAATTTCCGTCATCAATATTGATATAAAGTATTCAACAAAATACTGGGAAACCATATACAACAACATAAAAAAAAATCACCTATCACAATCAAGTAGGCGTCATCCCAGAAATGCAGGGATGGTATAACATATGGAAAAACAACTAACATCATCTATCATATAAAAAAAAATAGAGGAAAAATAACGTGATTATATCCTTAGATACAGGAAAAAAGCCTTTGACAAAAATCTAACACTCCTTATGATAAAAGTCCTGGAGAAAATAGGAATACAGAGAAAATATCTAAATACAATAAAAGTGATTTACAAGACTCTTATGGCCAACTTCAAACTAAATGGAGAAACACTCAAAGCAATCCCACTAAACTCTAGAACTACACAAGGCTGTGCTCTCTCCCCTTATCTATTCAATATAGTTATCAAAGTTTTAGCTAAGTCAATAAAAACAAAACAAAAAGAGATAAAGGGGATACAAATTGGAAAAGAATTGAAACTATTTTTATTTGCAGATGATATGATTCTATACATAAGTGATCCATAAAATTCTACCAGAGAACTTTTACAGTTGATAAACACATTCAGAAATGTAGCAGGATACAAGATTAACTCAAAGAAATCAGTAGGCCACATATACACTAAAGATAAAATGACTGAAAAAGAAATAAGGGAAATATCACCCTGCATAAAAGATGCAAATAGCATTAAATAAATTGGAGGAATTTTAACTAAAGAAGTAACAGATCAATTTGACAAAAACTTTAAGTCACTGAAGGAATAAGTTGAAGTGGATATTAGAAAATGGAAAGATCTCCCAAGATTATGGATAGGTAGGATCAACGCAGTAAAATTGGAAATCCTACCAAAAGCAATCTACAGATTCAGGCACTTCCTATCAAAATCCCAAAACAATTTTTAACAGATCTTGAAAGAACAATACTCAATTTCATTTGGAGTAACAGGAAAGACAGGATTATGAAAACAATTTTGTTCAACAAAAGAACCTCAGGAGGCATCACCATCCCCAACTTCAAGATATACTATAGAGCTACAGTAATAAAAACAGCCTGGTACTAGCATAAAAACAAAGTTGTGGATCATGAAATCAAATTAAAGACCCCAACATTAAAGCAACAATCAATAAACACCTGATCTTTGACAACAAGTCCCAAAGTATTCAAGGGACAAAAGATAGTATCTTTAACAAACAACGCTGGCATAGCGAGATGGTAGTGTGTAGAAAATGCAAATAGATCCAAGCCTGTCACCCTGCACAAAACTCAAATCCAAGTGGGCCAAAAACTTCAAAATAATCTCAGCCACACTGAGCTTTATAGAAAAGAAAGTGGGAAACACCCTCCAGTGCATTGGTACTGGTGACCACTTCCTGAATATAACACCAGTAGCACAGACATTAAGAACAACAATCAATAAGTGGGACCTCCTGAAACTGAGAAGCTTCAGTAAAGATAAGGACACTATCAACAAGACAAAATGACAGCCTATGGAATGGGAAATGATTTTCACCAACCCTACAAGTGACAGAGGACTAATCTGTAAAATATACAGAGAGTACAATAAACTGGAGCCCAAAATCTTGAGTAAAAAAATGGGGTTCAGAACTAAAAAGGAAAATCTCATCAGAATAATTACGAATGGCTGAAAGGCATTAAAAAGTGCTCAATATCTTTAGCCATCAGAGAAATACAAATCAAAATACCTTACACCTGTCAGATTGGCTAAGGTAGAAGACACAGATGACAGCCTATGCTGGAGTGGGTGCAGAGCAAGTGGAACACTCCTCCATTGTTGGTGGGAGTGTAAGCTTGTTCAGCCACTCTGGAATGCAGTATGGCAGCTTCTCAGAAAATTAGGGATCAATCTCCCCAAGGATCCAGCAATATCTCTATTGGGCATATACACTAAAAATGCACATTTGCACTCCAATGTCAATAGCTCAGCTATGTTTATCACAGCATTATTTGTAATAGCAAGAAGCTGGAAGCCACCTATATGCCCCTCAACTGAAGAATGGACTAACAAACTGTGGTACATCTGTACAATGTAGTAATACTCAGTAGTAAGAAAAAAATCATATCCTAAAATTTGCAGGCAAATGAATGGATTTCGAAATTATCCTCCTGGGAGATGTATCACAAACCCTGAAATATTAGCAGAGGACGTACTCACACGTTAGTGGACTTTAACCAAAAAACAAAGCATTCCCAAACTGCAAACCACAACCACTCAACAGTTAGGGATGTGAATCACTTTGGACCTGCACCTTGGAGCCCATTCCCTCCAGAGGAACACCTGACCCACTGCTGATGTTGGGGTGAGTAAAGTGGATGTGCCTGGAGTGATGCTGAAGTAAACAACCTTGGTACCTTTTGACCTCCTTCCCTTGATGGTGAGGAGATAGGGATTTGGGGAGAAGAGAGAGTGTCTGGGAGGTATGGAAGGGGGAAGGGAGTTTGAACAAGGTGATACTTGGATAAATAAAAATGAGACTTTATTCATTGTTAAAAAGAAAAAACTCAAGAATAGTCAATTATGTCATGTTTTTATATCACTACCTTTATGCCTATGTGAATAATGAGTTTGAAGAAAATATTCTCAGACATCCTTCTCCAAGGTATACAGTGGCTGAAGTATTTTAAGAGATATATTTTTGGGTCATTACTCATCAACAAAATTATGTATACATTTTTTTATCTAAATCTCTAGCTTCAACAGAGTTCCTGGGTTAATTTTTTATGTCCATAATATTTTTGAAATTTTGCCATTGCTTCTTTATCTACATGTAGTATTTGAATGATATATCATGCTGACATTTTACAATGGCATTATTGAAATAGGTGAGAAAATTGATCAAAATCTAAATTATATTTTTAAAACCAAATGGGTGTTCATTGACATTATAGACAGACTGCAACTGAGTTAGATTAGTAACCCTAATTAAATCAGCTCACCTCAGTGTGAAAAAGGATAGATTATGCCTATTAGAACAGTACTGCATTATTACATTTTTTAGAAATTACAGGTGCAGATACAATCTGGGTAGTGGCTATGTGCATAGTCAGACATAGGGGAATTTAAAACAATTTATTTTTTGTTTTAAAGCTAATTAAATTTAATTTTATTTTAAGAATATTTTAATTGAAACTAATGACATCTCATTTAATACTAATATTCTTTGATTCAATAATCATCTATGCAGGTGTTGAAAATGTGGTCATTAATATATAATTTATTAATTATAAATTAATATATAATTTAGAATAAAGAAAACATTTTTTCTTTGAGGCTTTTATACATGTGTACAATTAAATATATGTATAAATTCATAATATATATGTTATAGATGTTCTATATATAGACACTAATGTTATACACACACATATATGTTACTATGTCTATTCTACATTTTACCCTTTCTATCTTTTTTATAACTTCAACAATTCCTACTCTATGTTATTTTATTTATTTATTTATTTTGCTCCATAAAGCATTGCTGTCCTATCCAAGCATGGTAGTGGATACCTCTAATGAGTACTGAGCCAGTACTCATGAGACAGAAAGATTTTGATTCATTTGATATTATCTTGGTATACAAAGTTAACCCTAGCCAAGTTAGAAATAAAGTAGTATGATCATCTTTTAAAAGTATTTAGTCATTTTACTGACAGATTACATGATTTATAGAATATCAACCTATTTGTTCATATTACCTAATTTTACACAGGCTAATAGAGCACTGGTAAAATTTACTTGGCCATGTAATTTATGAATTAATTAATTTAATAACTTCAATACAAAATTAATTTATATGATTATGTCATTTATATAAAAGTATTTAAAGTATCTTAAACAAGTAGGAACAATTGATCTCAAAACCATTACATACAGTAAAAACAATAATAATATAAATGATTTAAGAAATCATTGATAAATTGTCATGTATTAATGATTAGGCAGACTATCATAAAGTTGTTGTTCTTATTTTTCACCTATAATTTTGTGCAATTTTAATTAAATCTTTTTATAATATTACATACACATTTACATTTTAATTCTAATGAAATTTGTAACAAATTTATCTGAGCATTTCTGGACACCATTGTCTAGGAGCAGTAATTCATTTTCATTCTGAATAGAGGGCCTATGTGATTCTATTTTTAAAATACTCCTGCATTGATCAGAATGGCTATTGCTCACTATGGCTTTATTAACAGCCAATAAAATGACTAAAGTGTTTAGTCCTTAACTTGTAAAATATATTGCATGTCATGACCATGAATATGTAATTTTTAAAGCACTGACTCAGGAAAAAGTTTATTGCCATGAAAAATAAAAGTATATTTTAAGTGTATCTCAATGCATGTATTGATATTTGTACACATTTGTGTGTATGGCACCATATATTATAAATATAATAATGAGTAAAGTTCAAATAACTCAGTTGACATAAAGGTAACATTGGAAAAAAAAAGGATGTGATACTATTTCAAACTAATTACACTGATAAAAAGTGAAATTTGTACTCAATCACCTCTATACATAAAAGTTATTCTCAATACAGTAAATAAAGTAAGAACAAAAGTACATATATTCATAAAAACACTGAAGAAATTGCAAAATATCTTTAAGCCTGATAGAAATAGGAAACAAGTACAGACATAGAGAAAGAGCCAAGTATATAAGGATATTTTCTCTTAGAATGACTGGCATATGATGAAAATACATTTGAAAATATTTTCATTAGACAGAGAGACTCCAAATCATGTCCAGAGCAAACTCAGAGGTGAGGGAACCTCAGATCCTGGGCTGCTTTAGGAAGAATCCCTCTCCCGGGGACAGGTTCACACCCAGGGCCCAAATTTCAGACTTTCAGCTAGCTGACTGTCACTAGGCTAAATCTAAGAGGATCTTTCACCAGCGACTCCTATCAGAAGGGACTTCCTTTGTTCTGGCCCCAAATCCAGCGTGAACTGCTTCATTATAGATGGACAGAAAGATGCCTTTGAAACGCAGACCCATGTCCAGAGCAAAATCAGAGACAGTGCAGATCCTGTGTTCAAAGCAGACAGGAGTCAAACAAGCCCTCTATCCAGAATTGACTAAGAGCTGAGTAAGTGTGAACAACTGAAGAAATGGGCAGACGCCAGTGCAAAAATGCATATAACAATATAAAGAACAGCAAGGCAACACCAAAAGAAACTGGGGGCACTACAACACAAAGACTTGAACAGATCAATGAAGAAGAAACAAAAGGAAATGATGCCAAATACACATTTATGAAGAATATAGAAACCTTAAAAGAGAATATTAAAAAATCCCTTAAAGAGGTAAAAGAAAATACATAAAAAAAAGAAAAAGAAAATTGGAAGATGAACAAATCCTTGAAGAAAAACAAAGAAAAGGAAAACCAACAAATAAAAGAAACATTCCAGGAATTAAAAATTTAAATACTAGCAATAAAACAGCACAAACTGAGGCAGAGGTAGAAATAGAATATCTGAAGAAAAAAGTTGGAACTACAAATACAAGCATAACCAAAAGAATTCAAGAGACGGAAGAAAGGATCTCTGGAGTGAAAGACTCAATAGAGGAAATAGATATATCATCAAAGAAAACACTAAAACCAAAAAAGACATAACACAAAATGTTCAGGAAATTTGGGACACCATGAAAAGACCTAAACTGAAAATAATAAGAATAGGAAAAGGAGAATTCCAATTCAAAGGCTCAGATAATATACTCAATAAAATCATAGAAGAAAACTTTCTCAACCTAAAGAAGGAAAAGTCTAAAAATCACAAGAAGCTTGCAGAACACCAAATATATATTACCACTAAAAAAGTCTACCTGCCACGTACTAATCAAGACACAACACATACAGAACAAAGAAAAAAATTTAAGAACTGCAAAAGAAAAGTGCCTACTTACCTATAAAGGTAGAGCCTTTTAAATCCTGACTATTCAAAGGAAACAATGAAAGCAAGAAGGTCCTCATCAGAAGTTATGCAGACACTAAAAGAGCATGGCTGCCAACCTAGACTACTATACCCAGAAAAACTAACAATCAACATACATGGAGGGAAAAAAAACCATATTTCATGACAAAATCAAACTTACATAATACCTATCCACAAATCTGGCCCTTCAGAAAGTTTTAGAAGGAAAACTCCAACCTAAGGATCCCAGTTTGGGATACACCCATGAAATCATGAACAATCCATAATCCCACAGAAGAAAAGCCCAAAGAAAGGAAATACATACAAGCTACCATGAAAAATAACAGAAAATAACAATCAGTGGTCAAAAATATCCCTTAATGACAATGGACTCAATTAACCTATAAACAGACACACCCTAACACAATAGATACAAAAACAGTAACCATCCTTATCCTGCATACAAGACACATACCTCAAACATAAAGAAAGATACAGGCACAGAGTAAAGGGTTGGTAAAAGATTTTCCAATAAAATGACCCCAAGAAACGAGCTGGTGCTGCCATCCTAATATCTAGAAAAGTAGACTTCAAATTAAAATCAATTAAAAGAGACCAGGAGGGAGATTACTTATTCATCTCAGGAAAAATTGGTCAAGAGGAGATTTCAATCCAGAATAATTATGCCCTTAATATAAGGGCACCTATATATGTAAAAGAAGCAATAATGAAGCTCAAATCACACAACAACTCTCACACCCTAATAGTGGGAGGCTTCAATACCCAACTTTCACCCCTTGATAGGTCAACCAGACAGAGACTCAACAGAGAAATAAAGAGTCTAACAGAGGTTATAATGCAAATGGATTTAATAGATATTTACAGAAGCTTCCACCCAAATGCAAAGGAATATACATATTTCTCAGCAACTAATAGAACTTTCTTTAAAATTGACTACATAATTTGTCATAAAGCGAATATCAATAGATACAAAAACATGGAAGTGATTTCTTATATCATATCAGAAAATCATGGTGTAAAGATAGAGTTCAACAGCATCTAAAATCACAGAAAGCCTACCAACTCATGAAAACTAAATGTCACTCAATTGAACCACCTCTGGGTCATGGGAAAAATTAAGAAAGAAATCAAGACTTCCTAGAGTTTAATGAAAATGAATCCACAACATACCCAAACTTATGGGACACAATGAAAGCAGTCTTAAGAGGAAATTTCATAGCACTAGATGACAATATGAAAAATCTAAAAATATCCCACACTAGAGAACTAGCAGCAGAGCTAAAAGCCACAGAACAATTAGAAGTAATTTCACCTAGAAAGAGTAGATGGCAGGAAAAATTTAAAATTAGAACTTAAATCAATGCAATTGAAACAAAAAGAACAATACAAATAACCAATAAATTAAAGAACTGGTTCTTTGAGAAAGTCAACAAGATAGAGAAACCCATATCCAAACTAGGCCAAAAGCAGAGAGTATCCAAATCAACAAAATTAGAAATGAAAAGAAGGATACAACAACAGAACCCCAGGAAATGCAGAAAATTAACAGATCATACTTTAAAAATCTATACTCCACAACAATAGAAAACCTACAAGAAATGGACAACATTCTTGATGAATATCACTTACTCAAATCAAGCTCAGATTAAATACTTAAACAGACCAATTACTCCAAATGGAATTGAAGCTGTCACTAAAAGACTCCCAAGTAAAAAAAAGCCCAGGTCCAGATGGTATCACTGCAGGATTCTACCAGACATTCTAAGAACACCTAATACCAAAATGCCTCAAACTGTTTCATACAGTAGAAACTGAAGGAATATTGTCACACTCTTATTATGAGAACACAATAACCCTGATATCCAAGGCACTCAAAGACACCAAAAAGAAGGAAAATTACAGACCAATTTGCCTCATGAATATTGATGCTAACATTCTGAAAAAAATTCTAAGAAACCATATACAAAAACATATAAAAAAAATCATCCATCCTGATCAATTAGGCTTCAACCAAGAAATGCAGGGATGGTTCAACATAGGGAAAAGTGTAAATGTCATCCATTATATAAATAAACTGAAGGAAAAAAAACACATGACCATGTCCTTATACACCTTAAAAAAAATTGACAAAATCCAATACTTCTTCATTCCTTTATGATAAAAGTTGTAGAGATCAGGAATACACGAACAATATCTAAATATAACGAAGGTTATTTACAAGAAGCCAACAGCCAACATCAAACTAAATGGAGAAATACTCAAGGCAATCCCACTACAATCAGAAATAAGACAAAGCTGTCATCTCTCCCATTAACTGTTCAATATAGTACTCAAGTTTTAGCTAAAGCAATACAAAAACAAAAAAGGAATAAAGGGGATATGAATTGGAAAAGAAGATAGAAAACTATATTTGTAGATCATATGATTGTATACATAAATGAAACACAGGTTACACCTGGGAACTTCTACAGCTAATAAATACCTTCAGTAATGTAGCAGGATACAAGATTAACTCAAAGAAATCAGTAGCCCTCCTATACACTAAAGATAAAATGGCTGATAAAGAAATAAGGGAAATATCACCCTTTATAATAGCTGCAAATAGTATTAAATACCTTGGAGTAACTATAATCAAAGAAGTAACATCTATTTGATGGAAACTTTAAACCACTGAAGAAAGAAATTCAAGAGGATATCAGAAAATGGAAAGCACTCCCATGTTCCTGGATATATAGGATTAACGTAGTAAAAATGGCAGTTCTACCAAAAGCAATCTACTGATTCTATTCTCTTCCCATCAAAATCCCAACACAATTTTCTACAGATGTGGAAAGAACAATACTCAGTTTCATTTGGAATAACAGGAAAACCAGGATTGGCAAGAAAATTTTGCACAAAAAAAGTACCTCAAGAGGCATCACCATCCTTCACTTAAAATTATTCTATAGAGCTATAGTAATAAATAACATCCTGATATTGGCGTAAAAACATAGAAAACTGCATCTGCCAGGAGGGGAGACTGAACTAAGCAATATTGGGGCAGTGGGACCATGGGACTGCCTGCAGCCTGCCCAAGGAAGGGATGGGGATTTGTGGAGAAGAAAGTATGACCTGATATGGTGGGAGGGGGAAGGGACCTTGAAAAAGGATACACAAGGTTAGAAAGTGTGACTTCTTTGTTCATAATAATAATAATAATAATAATAATAAAAGGAAAAAAGAAAGTAAAATAAAATACTTGTGGATCATGGAATTGAATTAAACATCCTGATATTAACCTATGAACAAAAACCTATGAACAACTGGTCTTTGACAAACAGGCACAAAATATTCAATGGAAAAGAGATAATATCTTCAGCACATGATGTTGGCATAGATGGATGGTAGTGTGTAAAAAAAATAAAAATAAATCTTAGCCTATCACCCTGCACAAAACTCAAATCCAAGTGGATCAAAGACTTCAACAAAAACCCAGGCACAATGAACTTGATACAAAAGAAAGTTGGAAATACCCTCCAATGCATTGGCACAGGTAACTACTTCCTAAACATAACACCAGTAGCAAAGACACTAAGAACAACAATCAGTAAGTGGAACCTTCTGAAACTGAGAAGCTTCTGTAAAGTCATAGACATTGTCAATTAGACAAAAGACCAGCCCACAGAATGGGAAAAGATCTTCACCAAACCTTCAAGTGACAGTGACTGATTTCTGAAATATATAGAGAACTCAAAAAACTAGAGCCCAAAACCTTGAATAATTCAATCAAAAAATGGGGTTCAGAATTAAAATGGGAATTCTCAGCAGAAAAATTACAGATGGCTGAAATGAATTTGAAAAAGTGCTCAACATCTTTAGCCATCAGAGAAATCCAAATCAAAACAACTTTGTGATACCACCTTACACCTGTCAATTTGGCTAATTTTATAGATACAGATGACAGCCTATGCTGGGAAAGTTGTGGAGCAATGGGAACAATCCTCCATTGTTGGTGAGAGTATAAGCTTGTTCAGTCACTCTGGAATGCAGTATGGGGATTTCTCAGAAATTTGGGAATTAATCTCCTCAAGGATCTAACAATACCACTACTGGGCATATACCCTAAAGATGCACATTTTCAGTGTAAAAGCATTAACACAACTATGTTCATAGGATCATTATTCATAATAGCAAGAACCTGAAAACAACCTAGATGCCCATCAACTGAAGAATGGATTAACAAACTGTGATACATCTACACAATGGAATACTACTCAGCAGTATGGAAAAAAAAAATGATATCCTAAAATTTGTATACAAATGTATGGATTGAGAGAATATCCTCCTTAGCGATGTGTTACAAACCCTGAAAGATGAGCAGGGGATGTACTCACACAATAGTGAGCTTCAAACAAAAAGCATAGCATGTCAAAGCTGCAAATCACAGTCACTGAACAGCTTGTGATCTGAAGCACTTTAGAGCAGCACCTTGAAGCTCATTCTCTCCAGAGGAACACCTGACCCAGTCTTAATGTTGGAATGAGTAAAGCAAATCTGCCTGGAGTGGATATTTAACTAAGCCACTTTGGGACCCTGGGTCCTCCTGCCCTTGCTGTGGAGGAGATCAACTGATGGGGATAAGAGATTGACTGGGAGGGGTGGGAGGGGGAAAAGAATTTGAACAAGGAAATACATGGATTAAAAATATGATTTTATCCATAATAATAAAAATAAATAAATAAATATAAAGAAGAAAATGTTCCACAATTTAAAGATACTAAATATTATTAATAAAAAAATCTATTGTTATCTATTAAAATTCATTTTTAAAGAGAAAAAAAGAAAAACAACATCATCAACAACAACAACAACAAAAAAGCAAAGCACACCTAAGCTGCAAACCACAATGACTAAACAGCTTGGGATCTAAAATACAATGGAGTGGCTCCTTGGAGCCCCTTCCCTCCAGAGTAACACCTAACCCAGTCTTGATATTAGGATGTGGAAATGGGAATTGTCTGAAGTTGATGCTGAATTAGGCCATCTTTGGACCTTGGGACCTCCTGCCCTTCTGGAGAGTATATAAGGAGATAGGGAGAAGAGAGGGTGATTGTGAAGAGTGGAATGAGGAAGGGAGTTTAAATAAGGGGATACATGGATTCAAAATGAGACTTTTTACAAAAATAAATAAAAAAGAATTGTCTTAATACATGACAAATATTGAATAGAAATCATACAATCTTTATATAACTTAATTGACTTAAGTATCAGACATTAAAGTATACACATTTTGTCTTCTTATTGAAACTGTTAAGATTATCCCTTTTACAGCTAGTGTGGAGATGGAGGTAGTATGCATACTCAATATTCATAAGGACCTAGTATAATTCTTTAAAATTAACCCAAATTCAGTAGCTTGACTATGTGTCTATAATTTAATTAGACTGGAATTCAGAAGTGTCAAAAGAGCTAAATCAAGTTTTAACTCAAGGGCTAAAATTGTTTTATAAATTATAGAAGATAATATTTTTCCTTTAAAGTTTAAAGGAAACAAACTTTTCCAATACTCCATGGCCCATTATCTTTCTTAATCTCATATCATTACTAAAAGTTGCATCTTTCCCAACTTATCACTCTTTCTAGTACTTATGTTAGTTTCCAATATTTAAAATTCTTGATATTGCATGGCAGGTCATTGTACATCTCTTACTGAAAAAGTGGTTTAAATACCTTAATGCAACTTAAAATTTACCAAGCCTATTCAGGTATTATTGGGATTACAAAATGAACAAATTTATGAGACCATTTCCATGATCATTGAAGAAATCAGCTGTAGGAAAAAGAAGTGCAGATCTGCAGACTTTGATTGTCATTGTTGTAGCATCAAATGATAAATCTATTTACTAAAAATTCAAAAACTTGCTTCTCAACTTCTTTAGCATAGCATTGTCATCTATGTTTTTTATCTTAGGCAATTGCACCTTGGAGTCCATTCCCCCCAGGGGAACACCTGACCTAGTGTTGATGTTGGGGTGAGGAAAGCAGATCTGCCTGGAGTGGATGCTGAACTAAGCTACCTTGGGACCTTGGGCCCTCCTGCCCTTGTTGGGGAGGAGATAAAGTGATGGGGAGAAGAGAGAGTGACTGGGAGGGGAGGAAGGGTTAAAGGAGTTTGAACAAGGGGATACACAGATAAAAAAATACAAAGAATAAAGAATTCAAGAACTATTGATAATATGCCCATTATCATAGTAACCCAAAAAGATAACTCCACATTTTGTTTATAAAATTATATTTTTGGTTGTGAACCTAGCCTTTAATGGCTGAGCTACCATAATTTTAGTTATAAAATTACTTATGAAGATGTGCAATTTCAAATAATTAGAATAAAATAATTATATAACAAATGTACATGAAATAAATTATGTAATTACTGGAAGAAATGTGTAATATTTCATGTAAACAAATGCTTAGAAGGAAGCACTCATTGAATTAAATATTTTATCAAAGCCAAAATAAATGAACTGTACAATGAACAAATGTTAAAGACAATTTATAGAAATGCAGAAATGTTTCAAGCTATTCTTTGTTTTGTCTTTTGAATTTTGTCACACGTTTGTAGGTACAAAGTAACCTAATTATTTCTTTAATAAAAGAAAATACAATTCTGAAAGAATGATTATGTTAGGAAATAATTTAGGAAAATACATTTTATGGTTACACTCATGTTTTTTTTTTGCTTAAAGATTTTACAGAACAATTTTTAGGGAGTTAGTGTTTTCATGAGTATTTACATAGGTATTTAATTTAAGATTTGTGATGTGAGTATTTTTTTCAAATAAATTCAATTGTTTTATGAAGCTTTGAGCAGGAAATTTCTAGTAGGATCAAACCCAATATCATCTTACTACTATTTTCAGATTCTAGATCATATTTGCATAATTTTGTTGTGTACTATATGGGGTAGTAAATATTTATGTTGCACCCAGCCGTATATGGTCTGTGTTGTAGTGGTTCAGAGCTTATATTGTGCCAGAAAACAAGAAAAGAAAATACATAGATAGAGCATTTTGATTGTTCAAATTAAAACATATAAGTAAATAAAGCCACATAAGGAAAATTTTGGCCAAATGTAAATTGACCAAAGAGTTATTCTAAGTGAATGAAAAGACTATATATCATACACACATAAAAATAACCATTATTACCTTGACTTTGTATTGATATATATATATGCATATATATATATACTACCTGACAATTATTTTTAATTTCATTTACATTTTATTACTTAATATGTCAATTCCATGGCTACATCTTAATATTCTCTAAATTATCATGATAAAATTAATGTATTTTAAATTAAGTATATAATCATAATTCTAAGTATCTGCAAAGAAAGAAATTTATTCTAATTATATTACTGATAATTTACCTTCTCATAACTAGCAGGCATTTATGTAAATAATTTAAAAGTATATGACAGAAAAATGTAATAAATTATAAATTCTCTTTAAAAATTAGATCTATGTTATATTGAGCTGTTTATCTCTATTTCAAAGTTTTCTGTTTTGGTTCATTATCAGTTTGTGCAAATAGTCATTTAAAGTAATTAGGAAATTGGAAAGTCAAATTTATTGAAGGATTTGAAGATATTGTATTAGAGCTCATTTGGTGATGAAAATTTGATTACATGGCATATAATTAGTTCTAAAATATAAAATAATAGTTCTTTCCAAAAATTAGTTTTATATAACTCTGAAAATTCTTAATTAAATTAAAATAATCTCATGTATAGTCTTACAATTTCTATTATTTTATTTGCCATGTTACTGAATCTATTATATGAATTTTAACAGTTTATAATACAGGTTTTTTTATAAGCTTTGCCTACTTTCTAATGTCAGTCCAGTTATATTTGGTTATATTTTTTAAATGATGCACTGACTTAATTATACAGAGATCTATTAAAAATATTGATATTAATATCCAGCTATCTGCTGCAAATATGTTTATAAAAGGAAAATAAATATCTATAAGTTGACAGTATCTATTGATCAATTTATGTCCATTTTGATAAACTTTTTGGAGTTTCAGGAGACAGAGGCAATTTTAATAATTTATGTATGTATTCCCAAAATCATATACAAGTTTTATCAAGTTGTAAACTTGTAAATATTATTTTTTAGCATCTGTATACTTTGAAGCCAGTTTGTATCTAGAAAGACTACTTTTTATGGTTTTATTTTTTAATTTTATTTTATTTCTTTAGGACCTAGGACAAAAACTAAACTATATATGGCATGATATATAAGTTTATTATAGGAAATGATGACTGTGTCCAAAGCATTAGAAAAAAATAAAGACTATATATAAAAATTCATTGTATTATATCAAAACTAATATTTACTAGATCATATATCTCATATTCTCTAAAATTAAAAAATCATCTAGTAACTTTGATGACTACATCAACAGAACATACAGACAGCACAATTTAAACAGGAGAATAAAGTGTTTTAAAGAACATTATTTTTATTTAGAGACAATACTCCCTAAGAGATAATTACACAAATCTATAAAAGAATACAACTAAACATACTATGAACATCCTCAAATCTTAACTATTTACTGCATTAACTTTTATAGAGGAAGAGCAGGAGAAAATTTTTAACTGTTTTTGGAAATAGAAAATGACACCATCTCATAGAAAGACTGAGCAACATATTCCCACAAAAATTAACATTCTTTTCTCACACAATTCAGTAATTACACACCTGTGTAGTTATCTGAAAAAATTGGTAGCATATGGTCATACTTGCCTGTCATATGAATGTTTATAACACTCATTAATATCAAAATGTTTTTCATTATTCAAGTAAAAAACTGGAACATGACAGAGGTATAGAATAGAAAAATGTTCAACAATTCATATAGTTAAGTGAAAGAAAAGCATACTGGTAAACTAACAAATAATGCCTTTTCTCAAATTTATGGCATTCAAGATAAAGAAAATTAACAAACAGCAAAAACTACAACATAAAAGTAATGGTTTTTCAGATTTGGAGGAATATATAGGCAAAACCCAAAAAAACTCAGTTCAGTTAAATGTTTGCATGAGTTTTTATTGACTGTTACATGTCATTCTCTACTATGGTAAAGCACATAGTACTATGTATCATAAAATTAGTGTGTCTAAAAGCATTGACTTCTGCCAATAATAGAATATTATTGATTTTTCCTTTATTGCTACAAGTGAAAGTAAAGAGTGTAATAACTGAATCCAGAACAAAGAGAGAGCAATGAGAGTTCTCAGTACCTTTCTACTTATTCTCCTATATATTTAAATTGTTTATAAAACAGAATATAAATTTTCTGTTTATAAAACAGAAAACAAGTATACAAGTAAAAATTTAGATAAATTAAGCTTATTTATTTTTACTTATAGTTGAATTTTATTTATTGTTAAATTATATATATATAGTTAAATATTAAATGATACTTTTAATTTTAAAAGTATTTATTTCCATAATAGAAATTTGTGAATGTATTTCTACTAGTATGTAAAAGCTGAGTATAACATGCAAAACATATATATTTGTCAGTTTGTCCACTGTAATTGTTAATAAACATTCTTCCTGCAAGTACCATTATTTCTGTGCAAAAAATAAAATAAATACTTATATAGTAAAATATATTATAAAACTAGAGAAATGCAAATCAAACAACTTTGAGATACCGCCTGACCCCTGTCTGATTAGCTAAGATAAAAAAAGACTCAGATGACAGCCTATGCTGGAGAGGGTGCAGACCAAGGGGAACCATCCTCATTGTTGGTGGGAGTGTAAGCTTGTTCAGCCACTCTGGAATGCAATATGAAGGTTTCTCAGAAAACTGAGAATCAATCTCCCCAAGGACTCAGTAATACCACTTCTGGGTGTATACCCTAAAGATGCACAGTCACACTCCAATGGCATTAGCTCAATTGTGTTCATAGCAGCATTATTTGTAGGAGCAAGAACCTGGAAACAACCTAGATGCCCCTCAACTAAAGAATGGATTAACAAACTGTGGTACATCTACACAATGGAGTACTACTCAGCAGTAAGAAAAACTGATATTCTAAAATGTGCAGACAAATGGATGGTTTTGGAGAATATCTTCCTAAGTGAGGTTTCACAAGCCCAGAAAGATAAGCAGGGAATGTACTCAATCTTTAGTTGGCTCTAAACAAACAAACAAACAAAAAACAAACAAACAAATAAAAAAAGCAAAGCATTCCCAAGCTGCAAGCCACAACCACTGATCAGGTTGGGATCAGAAACACCTTGGACTGACCCCTTGGATCCCACTCCCGCTAGAGGAGCACCTGACTCAGTCCTGATGTTGTGGGGAGGTAAGTGGATTTTCCAGGAGTGGAGGCTGAACTAAGCAATATTGGGACCGTGGGACCTTGGGCAGGTCTGCCCATGGGGTTGATGGAGAGATATGGAGAAGAAAGAATGACCTGATGTGGTGGGAGGAGGAAGGGACCTTGATTAAGGATATACAGGGACAGAAAATGTGACTTTTATATTCATAATAAAAAAAAGATAGAAATAAATTTTACCAAAAAAGGCAAATAGTAGTTTAATACTGTTTTATAATGTATGTGCTGTGGTTTGAACTGGGTGCCCTCAAGCGATGCCTGGTGAAGCCCTTATAGCCAGTATGACTCTATTTGGAAATGGGAAAACATGAGAGAAAATATAGTAGAATACATTTTAGAGAAGAAATAAAAACAACAGATCTTTCCAATATACATTTACATAATGGAATTAGAACTAGGCAAATCAGAGAGATGCAGACAGGAAGGAAAAGCAGACTCAATAGACAATACAAATAGTAAAGTTCTTCTGACATGAGAGGCTATGAACCTAATAACTTCCCTTTGGTTAACCTCTCCAACATGGAGCAGGTGAAAGGAACTCAATCCATTCCAACAAAATATTTACACCTTATGCTATCTATGAGCTCTCAAGAACAAGTATAGTTTTTAGCTTCCAGGACATATTCTCTGCTCTGTAGGGAGACTTTCTTTACATGTCTCTGCCAATTTGCATGCTTCTTTGCTTGTAAAAAAGGTTTTGCAGTTTGGTGTATTCAGTCTCATTGATTTTTCTATCATTAAATTATTTAATTGATTAAAAAATTAATACAATTTATACATTTACAAAGTAACCGAAACATGGGTAAAGTTTAGAATTCACAGGAAGTAAACTCTACATTTTAATCTTATCCTTTTAAGTCTTCAATAATTTCATGTATTATTTAATATTTTTAATCTACACAACCTATGATACATTTTCATAAGCAAACTAATAAATCTTACAAATAATATATAAATGCAAATTTGGAATTCCAAAGATATTTTATTACTACTCAATTTTTTTTGTTGTTGCTACTGAATTTTTAATGAGAAAATAAGCTTCTCCCACAAACAATAAATAAATGTCAAGTTCATTCATAAAATGTTGTTGCTTCTTCTACTATTCAAATTTAAAGTTATTTATTTGTCACTGTTCTATTGCTAAGAGAAGACATGTTGGCAAAAACAACTCTTAGAAACTAAAATTTTAATTGGAGATTGGCTTGCAGTTATAGATTAGTCTATTATCATCATGAGATCATTGCAGCAACATAGTAGGAACATGATGCTACTCATTATGCTAGCATCCAGATTTAGCTCCATGAATCAATTTTTGGTGTTTCTTTTACTCTCAAATTACACATTGTGCATCTTTCATTATTCCTCTTAATACTTTTTACTGTAGATTTGCATAACATCACCTACTATACAACTATTATATAAATTATACAACTAATTATAGGCTACATTCAATTATCCTCTGAAAATGCAACTAATCCCAATCTCTTCATTTTAGTCTCCAGCAATTTTTAAATAGAGATTGGTAGGGGAAAAAAAGCAACAAATTTCTTTCCCTAAATGTCAAAAATGGACTGCTTACTAATGCCTTCATCTTTTGAAACTCCTAACCCATTCTGTCTCTGTTTGCAACACTATCCATCATTCTTCCCTGCCAGCTCTTTAAATAGGGCTAAATTATGAAAAATCAAATGAAAACAAAATGCTTTTCTAATCTAAACTTTAAAAATCTGAATGGTACTACCAAGTAGCAATGTAAGGTATGTTACCACATTACAAAATAACCACTTCTGTTTATATTTGTGTGTGTGTGTGTGTGTGTGTGTGTGTGTGTGTGTGTGTGTGTGTGTTTGCTGTGATAAGACAGTGTCACCAAGGCAACATTTATAAAATGACAACTACTAATTGGGAGCTGTCTTATTGTTTCAAAGGATCAATTTATTATCATTATGATGAGGTCAGGGAATGAACAAGTTGACAATAAGCACTGAAGTAGTAGCTGAGAGCAACATTCTGATCTGTAGGTGGTGAAGAGAGAGAGAAATTGAGAGACAGATTAAACTGGCTAACATGTACTTTATAAAACTTAAAACATATTTACAATGACACACTTATTCCAACAATGACACACATAATCCATCATGTTACACAGCCTTGACCTTCTAATCCTTGCAAACAGTTCTACTTTCTAGTGATTAAGCAATTAAATAAAAAAGAATTTGTGACATTCCTAATCAAATCACCACATCTGTCATTGCTGTTAACTTCGACAGAAAATACATAAAATTTCTGTAAATATCGGTGAAGTTATGTTATTTTAATTTGACACTTTGTAACAGAATAAAACTAAAATGCATTGCCCTGCCACAGAGTCATTTTATATAAACTGTTGTTTGTTTAAGCATTTAGTTATTTAAAATCTTTTGAACTTTTCAGTTAAGAAAAGTCAGAAAAGCTTCTCAGTTTCAGGAAGTCCCACTTATGGATTGTTGTTGTTTGTGTCTGTGCTACTGGTGTTATATTTAGGAAATGGTCGCCTGTGTCAATTTATAAAAGAATATTTCCCACTTACTTTTTTATTAAGTTCAGAGTGGCTGGGCTTATGTTGAGGTCTTGATCCACTTGGATTTGAGCTTTGTGCAGGGTGATATAGGCTTGGATCTATTTCCATTTTTCTACACACTACCACCCAGCTATGCCAACACCATTTGTTAAAGATACTATCTTTTTTCCCCATTGAATATTTTTGGCCTCTTTGTCAAAGATCAGGTGTTTATAGGTGTTTGGGTTAATACCCTGATCCTAAGTTCTATTCAATGGATACACAAGTCTGTTTTTATGCCATTACCAGGCTGGTTTTATCACTGTAGCTCTATAGTATAACTTGAAGTCAGGGATGATGACGTGTCCTGAGATTCTTTTGTTGAGCAAAATTGTTTTGGCAATATTGGCTTTCCTGTTATTCCAAATGAAATTGAGTAATGTTCTTTCAAGGTCAAAAAAAAATATTGTGTTGGGATTTTGATGGGTATTGCATTAAATCTGTAGATTGCTTTTGATAGGATTGCCATTTTTACTATGTTAATCCTAACATTCCAGGAACATGGGAGAGCTTTCCATTTTCTGATATTCTCTTCAAATTCTTTCTTCAATGATTTAAAAATTTTGTCAAATAGATGTGCTACTTCTTTGGTTATAGTTACTCCAAGGTATTTAATACTATTTGAAGCTATTATAAAGGGTGATGCTTCCCTTATTTTATTTTTAGCTTTTTTATCTTTAGTGTTTAGGAGGGAACTGATTTCTTTGAGTTAATCTTGTATCCTGCTACATTGCTTAAGGTGTTTATCAGCTGTAGGAGTTCCCTGGTAGAGTTTTGTGGGTTACTTATTTATACAATAATGTCATCTGCAAATTGAGATAGTTTCATTTCTTTTCCAATTTGTATCCCCTTAATCTCTTTTGTTCTCTTATTGCTTTAGCTAAAACTTCAAGAACTATTTTGAATAGATAAGATGAGAGAGGACATCCTTGTCTAGTTCCTGATTTTAGTGGGATTGCTGTGAGTTTTTCTCCATTAAGTTTGATGGTGGCTACAGGCTTCTTGTAAATCACCTTTATCATATTGAGATATTTTTCTAGTATTCCTGATTCCTCCAGAGCTTTTTTGACAAAGGAGTGTTACATTTTTTCAAAGGTTTTGTCAGCATCTAAGGATGTGATCACGTGTTTTTTTTCCCTTTATTTTGTTTATATGATGGATGATGTTTACAGTTGCTCATATGTTGAACCATTTCTGCATTTCTGGGATGAAGTCTACTTGGACAAGGTGGATAATATTTTTTATATATTGTTGTATACAGTTTGCTAAAACTTTGATGAGAATAATAGCATCAATATTCATGAGGGAAACTGCTCTTTAATTCTCCTTCTTTGTTGTGTCTTTCAGTGGCTTGGGTATTAGGGAAATTTTGGCCTCATAAAAGGAATTTGGCAACATTCCTTTACTTTCTACTCTGTGAAATACTTTGAGGAGTAATGGTAGTAATTCTTCTTTGAATATCTGGTAGAAATCTGCATTGAAACCATCTAGACGTGGGCTTATTTTTCTTGGTAAATGGTACTTGTCTGAAAAGCTGTCCATTACTTCTATGTTTTGCATTTTTGTGGTATACAGATTTTCAAACTATGACTTGATAATTCTTTCTATTTCCTGGGAGACTGTTGTTATGTCTTACTTTTCATTTCTGATTTTGTTGATTTGGACTATCTCTCTGCTTTTTGATTATTTTGGATAAAGTCTTATCTATCTTCTTGACTTTCTCAAAGAACTAACTCTTTGATTCATTGATTCTTTGTATTGTTCTTTTTGATTCAAAATTTCAGCTCTAATTTTGATTATTTCCTGCTGTCTACTCCATCTAGGTGAGTTTGCTTCTAATTGTCCTAAGACTTTCAGCTATGCTGATAGTTTTCTAGTGTGATATTTCTCTAGGAATTTTATATAGGCATCTAGTACTATGAATTTTCCTCTTAAGACTGCTTTCATTGTGTCCCACCAGTTTGGGTATGTTGTGGATTCATTTTCATTAAATTCTAGAAAGACTTTCATTTCTTTCTTAATTTCTTCTTTGACCCAGAGG
>PVIH01002214.1:132285-198743 GCA_004025045.1 Sigmodon hispidus
TGTGTGTTTGTTTTTTTTTTTTTTTTTTTTTTTTTTTTTTTTTTTTTTTTTTTTTTTTTTTTTTTTTTTTGTATCTGTTGATATTTGGTTTGTGACCAATTTTTTGGGCAGTTTTAGAGAAAGTTCCATGAGGAGCTGAGAAATATGTATATTCCTTTGCATTTGGGTAGAAGCTTCTGTAAATACCTATTAAATCCATTTGCATCATAACCTCTGTTAGACTCCTTATTTCTCTGTTGTGTCTCTGTCTGGTTTACCTATCCAGGGGTGAAAGTAGAGTATTGATGTCTCCCACTATTAAGGTATGAGAACTGATGTTAGATTTGAGCTTTAGGTGTTTCTTTTACATAGGTAGGTGCCCTTATATTAGGGGCATAAATATTCAGCATTGAAATATCTTCTTGACCAATTTTTCTTGCGATGAAGACAAAACAACAGCCTACAGAATGAAAAAATAATTTCACCAAACCTAAAAGTGATAGAGGACTGATTTCTAAAATATATAAAGAACTCAAGAAGCTAGAGCCCAAAACCTTCAATAACCCAATCAACAACTGGAATTCAGAACTAAGAAGTGAATTCTCAGCAGAATTATGAATGGCTGAAAGGCACTTTAAAAACTGTTCAACATCTTTAGCCATCAGAGAATTGCAAATTAAACTTTGAGATACCACCTGATAACTATCATATTGGCTAAGTTAAAGGCACAGATGACAGCTAATGATGGAAAGGTTGTGAAGCAAGGGGAACACTACTCCATTGTTGGTGGGAGTGTAAGCTTGTTCAGCCACTCTGGAATGCAGTATGGCAGCTTCTCAGAAAATTGGGAATCAATCTGCCCAAGAACCAACAATACCACTTCTGGATGTGTATCCTGAAGATGCACAGTCACACTTCAAATGCATTAGATCAACTATGTTGATAGCAGTATTATTCGTAATAGCAAGAACCTGAAAACAACCTAGATGCCCCTCAACTGAAGAATGGATTAACGAATTGTGGTATACGTACACGATGGAGTACTACTCAGCAGTAAAAGAAAATGATATCCTAAAATTTGCATGCAAATGGATGGATTTGGAGAATATCCTCCTGAGCAAGGTATCTCAAACTCAGAAAGATAAGGAGGGGATATACTTGCTCATTAGTGGACTCTAAATAAAAAAGCAAAAATCAAAGCATGCTCAAGCTGGAAACCACAACAACTGAACAGAAGGGATCTGAAGCACCTTGGACTGACACCTTGGATCCTACTCCCACTATAGGAACACCTGACTCAGTCTTGATGTTGTGGGGAGGAAATTTTATCTGCCAGGAGTGGAGGCTGTGCTGAGACATATTTGGACCTTGGGACCTCCTGCATACTGGGGAGGAGATTGGGAGATGTGGGGAAGAGAGAGTGACTGTAGGGGGTAAGAGGGTGAAGGGACCTTGAATAAGGATATACATGGTTTGAAAATGTGACTTAATTCATAATAAAAAATTAAAATAGAAAAAGAAAGGCAAGTGCTGTACCACTGATCTTCATCCAAAGTTCTGTCTCTAAATTATTATGTCTTCATTGTACCTCATTTATGATTAAATCAGGATTCATTTAAATTTAAAAAAAAGAAATGTCAGAAATAAATGACTGTATCACTTTTTAACTTCATGCTGAGATTATGACAAGTACTCCATATGTTACCTGATCACTTGAAAGCTACAAGGAGTAAAAGCTTTTTCTAGTATACATATGTATACTAGATGCACAGATATGTATATTAAAATCTAGGTAAGTTTTTCACAACTTTTATATTTTAACTTATTTCAAGTGAAAATTTGCCATGATTATTTTTTTTTTTGTTTTGAAACTATCCCCAAGGGTAATTCTGTTTGTTGTAAATTAATATCACCCTTTTTAAACTGAAAATCAAATTGCATGAGTAATCTCTGTTTCTTCTGAGAAAAATTGTATACAGTTTTCTTGTGGTTATATTTTAGTTCTGTCTCAATAAACCTAGAACAATCCTTCTCAAAATGTTTTAGCTTTGAAGCATCATGAATTAATTTCTTTTACCTCAATTTCTATCTATCAACAAGCCATGTATTTAATTCTCAACCAGTTTTACATTATAAAAACCTGTATTCATATTAGCTCTGATGAATTAATATGATTTTTGGTTTCTTAGTTTCTATATCTCATGACCTATTTGCACACTAATGCTCTAAGTTTCATACAATCATCTTTAACTCCCAACTGAGGCATCAAGGGTCTCACTATCAAGTTTCTATAAATTCTAGTAATTTAAGTTTCTGGAGAAGTTGATAAATGGCTAAAAGCATGCACTGCTTTGATGCAGAACATTTCATTCCAGACATCAATGCAAGAGCTGTAACAACTACCTATGACTCCTTCTTGGGGGGAATGATATCTCTTGTCTTTGCATGTAGTTGCATTCACACATATGCATACACACAAACACATAGGCACACACACATATACACACATGTATACGCACATAGGCATACACTTAAAAATAAAATAAATATCTATAAAATTAACCCAATATTCTACTAGCAGTATTTGTGCTATTGTCTCTCTGAGAGATTCCTCTAAAATTATCAAGGAAAAAAATAATGGAATTCTGAAAATTTTACTTCCAATACCATCTACCTATAGAAATACAAAAACCTTCATATCTGTTTGTTTAACCTCCTAAGTAGGTGATTAATTCTGCCAAACTCTAATGTAAGTATAGCATTAGTTATTATTTTTGATCTATGATTCTTTGTTTAAAAGCACACTTCCAACTCAGCAAAAATACCTGCTCTTTTTAATTAAAATTATTTGTAAACCTAACAAGTTATGTATGTCAGTAAAGTAATTAATAAAATAGAGACCATGCATTATAATTAGAGTAAGATGTATATAGGTCATTATGGAAAAGAGAAAATGAAAGAAGAAACATAATAAAATCCTAATCTAAAAATAAAGGCAACAACAACAAAAAAACCTTTTTAAATTTAACTCTATGTTCAACCTGCTGTACCACTTTTTTTACTTCATCTAACATTTTAAAATATGTTTTCTGTTATATTCCTCCTATCCCTGCTTCTAAATACATAAATTCCTCTGTTATTCTGGATTGTGCTTTGAAGAAATATCTTGAATTGCCTGCACATAGTGATTTACATAGATAATTGTTAAAAGCAGAACAGAAGCATAATGAAAATTAGACATATTTTTGAAAAATTATCTAGGAAACACAGGGCTCTTTCAATGACCTTTCTCACTTAAAATTATATACCAAATAAAACTTAGGATATTTCAGACATGAAACATGTAGAATTTGATATTGAAAAATGCATTCAAAATAATAATAACCAATGAACACTGAATAGAGCATAAGAGCATTTTTATAAATGTATTATAAGAAAATGGAGCTAAAATTGCATATTCTTTAATACATTACAGTGTTTGTTTTACTCATATTTTAAAGCTTCTTTTTACTTAATACATAAAGCATATTTACATAAAATACTCATCTTTTGAGAATTTCATCAATGCATATACTGTATCTTGATCATTTTATGGTCTAACCTCCCTTAACATCTAGACTTCCATATTTTGTATCCTCATTGTTTTTTTCATTTATAAGTAGACAGTCCAATTTCTGCTGACTTAATTACATGGTTTGTGGAACTATGTTAGTTTATAATGAACAGCCCTCATATGCTCACATGCTTATTCTACAGTTGGTGAACTGTTTCATAAGATTACTAAGTATAGACTTGATGGAGTATGTGTGGCCTTCTTGGAGGAGGTATACCATAGTGTAGTTTCCAAAGATGAACTCTCTTTCTCTTTATGCATCTTGCTTATGGATCAGGTTTTAAAACTCTTAGCTACTACTCCTTCTCCATACCTGCCCATATGCTACCAAGGTTCCAGTCATGATCATAATGGATTAAACTTCGGAAACTGCAAGCAAGTCTTATATCAAACACATTTATAAGAATTTGCTTCATCACAGTGTGTTCTTACGAATACCGAAAAGTGAATTCAAACATAGTCATCAACTGAAGCATGTTCACATTACCAAGGACCTCAATATTAATGATTATTGACTGAGATACTCCTAGATTCACCCAACTCTTAATATTTTCAGCCTTAGATGGGTCAAGCAGTGTGTGATTCTCTTTCTACATTTAGCAAAGTTGAATTTGTTCAAGTCTGGTGAAGTTAACTATACCTGCTTAGCAATAGTGAGTAAAATGGTCTGTTCAGAATAAATTATTTCACTGTCATCTTTCAGATATTTGTCTTTTATAACCTTTCCAGGTTTGAACAGAGGATGTGTGATATAGATGTCTGATTTGTCATTGGGTACTCACAATACCAAATTATGCTCTAAATATTGACCACTTGTAAACTTTTATGTTAATTAAACAAAGATTGTTGTCTGGTGAAGTCTGATATCTCCACTAATATAGTTCATAGATATATGAATTTAATAAAATGTTTAATACCAACTGAAGAATGGGAGACAATGTATATGTCTTATTTGCCTTCAATTGAGATTATTTTGTTTCTATTGGTTTGTCTTGTTTAGACTCTATACTAGAAATTATACCTTTACTATTGAATCTTGCTTTGTTCTGTCTCTCTTTTTTTTCTTTCTTTCTTTATTTTGTATTTATCAAGAAAAACAGTAAAATTAATTTAAAATGCTGATAAATTAACAATAACTATAAAGAAGATAAAAATCATAAGCATGACTTATCATGGGTGATAATGCAAATAAGATTGCTACACATATATTTACAGGCCTATAATCCTTAAGGAAATTGAAGCTGTCATTAAAAACCTCCCCAAAAATAAAAGCCCTGGTCCAGATGGTTTTAGTGCCAAATTCTACCAGACATTCAAAGAAGAATTACTACCGTTACTCTTCAAACTATTCCACACAGTAGAAACTGAAGAAATATTGCCAAATTCTTTTTATGAGGCTGCAATTACCCTAATACCCAAGCCACTCAAAGATACAACAAAGATGGAGAATTACAGACCAATTTCCATCATGAATATAGATGCGAAAATTCTCAACAAAATTTGGGCAATCGGTATACAACAATGTATAAAAGATATCATCCACCATGACCAAGTAGGCTTCATCCCAGAAATGTAGGGTTGGTTTAACATATGAAAAACTGTAAATGTTATCCATCATATAAACAAACTAAAGGAACAAAACCACATGATCATATCTTTAGATGCAAAAAAAGCCTTTGACAAAATCCAACACTCCTTTATGATTAAAGCACTGGAGAGATCAGAAATACAGGGAGAATACCTAAATATATAAAGGCAATTTACAAGAAGACGACAGCCAGTATCAAACTTAATGGAGAAAAACTCAAAGCAATCCCACTAAAGTCAGGAACTAGACAAGGATGTCCTCTCTCTCCTTACCTATTCAATATAGTTCTAGAAGTTTTAGTTAAATCAATAAGGGAACAAAAAGAGATTAAGGGGATACAAATTGGAAAAGAAGAAGTGAAGCTATCTTTATTTGGAGATGATATGATTGTATACATAAGTGACCCTCAAAACTCTTCCCAAGACCTGCTACAGCTAATAAACACCTTCAGCAATGTAGCAGGATACAAGATTAACTCAAAGAAATCAGTAGTCCTTCTATACACTAAAGATAGAAGAGCTGAAAAAGAAATAAGGGAAACATTACCCTTCATAACAGTTGCAAATAATATTAAATACCTTGGAGTAACTATAACCAAAGAAGTAACAGACCTATTTGACAAAAATTTTAAATCACTGAAGAAAGAAATTGAAGAGCATATCAGAAAATGGAAAGCTCTCCTATGTTCCTGGATTGGTAGGATCAACATAGTAAAAATGGCAATTCTACCAAAGGCAATCTACAGATTCAATGCACTGCCCATCAAAATCCCAACACAATATTTTTTGGAACTTGAAAGAAACAATACTCAATTTCATTTTGAATAAGAGCAAAGCCAGGATTGCCAAAGCAATTTTACTCAACAAAAGAACCTCAGGAGATATCACCATCCCTGGCTTCAAGGTATACTATAGTGCTACAGTAATAAAAACAGCCTGGTACTGGCATAAAAACAGACTTGTGGACCAATGGAATACAACTGAGGATCCAGACATTAACCCAAAAACCTATGAACACCTGATTTTTGACAAAGAGGCCCAAAACATTCAATGGAAAAAAGATAGTATATTTAACAAATGGTGTTGGCATAGCTGGATGGAAGTGTGTAGAAAAATGAAAATAGATCCGAGCCTGTCACTCTGCACAAAATCATATCCAAGTGGATCAAAGACCTCAACTTAAACCCAGCCACTTTGAATTTGATAGAAAAGAAAGTGGGAATTACACTTCTAAGAATTGGCACAGGCGACCACTTCCTAAATATAACACCAGTGGCACAGACACTAAGACCAACAATCAATAAGTGGTATCTCCTGAAGCTAAGAAGCTTCTGCAAAGCCAAGGACACTGTCAACAGGACAAAATGACAGCCTACAGAATGGGAAAAGATTTTCACCAACCCTACAAATGACAGAGGACTGATCTCTAAGATATATAAGGAGCTCAAGAGTCCTGTCTCTCTTATAACTCTTGAATACCTGCTGCTATTTTCTGAAAAGGGAATGTGGAAAGAATGGATGTGGGAAGAGGGGAGGTGGGTGATGATTTAAGCGGAATAAAGGGAGAGAAGTGAAACCTTGTCTGGAATGTAATGTTAAAAAATCAATTTCAATAAAAAAACAACCTTTAAATCATCACAAATTTTTCAATGATAGTGAACACAAAAACATTATACTAACTTAAAATATCATAGAATAGGAAAAGCTGTGTATAATTTCATCAATATGTGAAAATCTATTATAATCAAACTGGGGGAAAGAGAAAATGGAATGCTAGTAATTGTAAGAAAATGGATGATGTTGAAATAAGGAACTCTATTTTTTATAGGTACAAACTATCCATTATGTTTGATGACAATGTTTAAAGACTATTGAGTCTCCTTACTGGCAGGATTTAATTCCAGTCTATTGTAGAATATAGTAGTGTAGGCTCTAAAATTGGTTATAAACATAGAACTCACTAGTTTTTATAACTTTTATATTAATAAACCTTATGACATGCTATAGATACACAAATAAAATCTGCAATGATTTTTATATTGTTAGTTTGTTTGAGTTTTGGAACAATAAATGTGAAGTTTTCCAAAGACTAAGGTCATTAAACCAAAACCAAACATGTATACATTTTTAAATAATATATATACAAATAAAATTATTTTAACATCAACTAAAAATTGCACTAAATTAATAATTGTGTTAGAAATATATACACATATATATGCATATATTTCCATATACAGGTAATCAAAATTTTACTTTTTGTTATGATAGGAATGCAATAATTATTTTCCATTTTAACATAGGAGATACAATTTTTCATAGGTAAAGAGAAAGTATTATTCTCTTTGATCTTTGTTTCTATGTTCTCTGCTTAACTTGTGTTTTTGTGAAGATTGACAGGGCAGGACTATAAAGGCTTCATAATTAATATCTTTCTCCTGTTCCTCAGTACCAACAGCTTTATTTTAAATTATACTAGCACAGTCTACCATTCAATCATAACACAGAGAGAGAATGCTAACATACTAAATCAAAAAGCTCTTTTCCACATGAGTAAATATATAGTCTGTTTCTATTTCAATATGTAACTACAACATATTTGAAAGGTATGCTTTGACTATAAGAGACAATTAAATTTTACATTTTATATATTTGTTTTTAATTTTATTTATCATTTAAGCTGGTATTTCCATGTGCTTACAATACTTACATGGAAAACTGGAGATACACTTTCACTCTGTTTATTTTAGATGTCTATAATCAGGCTAATGTACCAACTTTTATACTCTGTAAAACATTTTAATTGTAGCTCTATGTTTTCAGTGATAAGTGAGTTAACTGTCAAATGTTGAAATTTTGTGCTACCTAATATGTAGTATTTGAATAATTTTTCAATGTTAGAGTGTAGTGATGATGATGATGATGATGATGATGATGATTTGTCTGTGTGTTTATGTGTGTCTTAACTGGAACTAGAGATATCTTGGTCCTTTAAAGCAAGAAAAGACATAAAATAAAAATTATTTCTATTTCTTTTAAACATTCACTCAAAGGAAAATAACATCATATTAAATATATAATTTTAATAAAGCTTTGAAACCTTATTCAATAATAATTTTTATTTATTTTTATTATGCAATAAAATGACATTCTATTTTAAAAATAAAACTAACTCAGCAAGGGTAGTAATGAGAGTTCAGATCATGACAATTTTAAACCATTTAGAAACCAAAACTCACTAAGTATAGCTTTTTATAGTGTAATACAATTTTAGTGGTGGGTTTAGTTTATACATATTCAAAACAATTGTTGGTGTGCTGGAAATGTTTGTCTGTATGATGTAAATAAAGGAACTATTTTGGCCTGTGTGGAGCACCATAGAGGTGGGTGGAAGAATTAAAGGAGAAACAGGTAGAAGAAGGTCAGGCTCAGACTCTACCCAGTAGCCCAAGAAGTATGTAGGAGTACAGGTGAGCTAGGGGCCACAGGCTACATGGCAGAACAGATTAAGGGAATGGGTTGAATTGAGACATAAGAGTTAACTAGCAATATGCCTGATATATAGGTCAAACAGGATGAAATTAATATAAGAGTCATTTTGGTTTGGTGAAGGCCATGGGTGTTCTGAACTGCTGGCCCAGATGGAGTCAGAAACATACATTTTGGTTTGTTATGGTGATTTAAATTTTTTGGAGAAATATTTCATTTTATATATACCTGCCTCACTTTTAACATGCGTGTATAGCTTTCTATTGCCTGTTAAGATTTGGTGACTCCTTCTACATGGATTTGCTACTGTGTCATCTACTTCTAAAATACAATGAATAAATGAGAAAAAAGATCATCGATGAAAAAAATCTAGAAAGGTATTAACTTGATATCTTTATTTTACCCCCTAAAAATATTTTTAAAGGAATTGTGTTACTTAAAACATTCTCTGAATTACTTACACAAAAATGTAGGATATAATTTTGTTTAATTTGAAAAATTATGACTATTGTGTCATTAAAATACATGCCACCAAAAACTTTGTATTCCCTGGACTCTCACAGAATCAGTTTAGTACTTTGTCTGAAGATTACTTTTGTGCTGTGGACCAAAAAGAAAGATTGGCAGTTGTATTGTGAATAAAATATAGAGTACAGTTGAGGACCTAGAAAAATATGGTATGGATTATTCTAAATTTATGAAATAAAATCATTTTATGTCTACACAAAAACAATGTATAACATATAACTATGTTAATATATAACTTGATATGCTATTCCATGTGTTAAATTCTCCAATCTAACATAAAAGTTTATGAAAGAGACACTACTTTTAATAATTCAATGCTTCAAAAGTTAGCAAATTTAATAAAACATTTTAACTGAGAATAGTCAGTGAGGAGAGAAACTCAAAACAGCTCTGTGATGAGTAGAATAACTCAACTCACAGAAGATAAAAGAGAGCCATATAAGAACAAGGCATCTCCCAAAATGACATCCCTGTAATTGCATTCTTTTTGCTAGTGAAGACAGCAAATCAAGTATATATCAGTTTATTGAGAGATAAAACATTTGAAGGCCAGAAACTTCAAGATCTTATCTTGTCTGAAACAACATTTACACACACACACACACACACACACACACTCACACATGCATACACACACATGAATTTTCCACCAAAACATTGTCTTTCAAAGTCTCATGTCAGTATTCAAAACTAAACAATTTCACAATCAATATTTGTCATCAATTCTTATTTTTCTACACCTGATTTCATGGAATAATGATATTGCATTGATCACAAAGTTTGCTTTTTAAATACTATTTTATCAGATCTCAAGGTCTATATAGGTGCCAGAAGCAGTAGCTGTCAGTATGACACAAACATGCACATACATACACACACTCACACACACAAAACTTTTACTATTAAATAGAAGAGAGAGAGAGAGAGAGAGAGAGAGAGAGAGAGAGAGAGAGAGAGTTCTTATTTTATTGTAATTCTGTTATTTGGTTTTGAAATTTACATCCATATTTTACTTAAAATATTGTACTTTCATATATTATCTAAAGCTACAATTATAACTATGTAATATCTATTTTTCACAATTCAAATTAATAGCAATAGAAAATTTTCTGTATAATTTCAAGTTGTATGCCTGAGAGGAAGTACTGGCTCATAGTTGCAGAAGACTGTTGGTTGTTTCCTTCTTTTAGAAACTTGCATGTTTCTTAATGGTAAGAGGAATTTATGACAGTTGAAGCTCAGTGCCCTCTTGACCCCATGTTTCAAGTTCTTAACATCGTCTTCATCAGTGACTTTCACCCTCTTTGAGACAACCAAAGGCAATAGGTATATTTTATATTGTTCTGGAGAATCTTGCTCAACTCTGACAGCAACTCCAAAGTGAAATCCCATACTAGATACTGAATGGTTTTTAGTTGCTTTTCTGCTCTTGGATAAAGATGTGTCAGCTCAGATGAAAATGTTCATTTAAAATACATATGTATTATAATATATTTACTTATGTGGAAGTATTTTTTAATATCCTTACTCATAATTGACATTGCTCTAACATCTACTGGATTCTAGACCTAAAATTCCCTCTTTAAAACCTCCCATTTACCCATTTGCCTTTTCAGGTCATTTGTAACCTAAAATTACACTCTTTATTGTTTATTTGTACAAGCACTGGTCCCTATTATTTTTTCTGGTTTCTGCAGTGACAAACATGGCACAATAACTCTAAGACTCCAGTAGAGATACAGACACCTTGGCACAAACAAACAGCTTTCTATCACATTTAGGATCATTTTAACAAGTGGTAATGCTCTCTACTGGAAACCCAGCAAAATACTAGGACATTGTGAGTAATGGCGCTTGTAACTGAACCTCCACCTATCACATTACTAAACCAGAGTAATCACTAACTACACTCTAAAAATCTGCTTTTATTATCACCAATGAGTATAATTATCATGACGCACTAAGTATTCTTTTCTCTGAAAGATGTATATTATAGAAAAACTACAAAAATAAAAATGCTTTGTGATGTAGCATAATGCGGAGCATGGGTATAAAAATACACTCCTGCACCTAATGATAATGGAACATTTTAGAACAAGGGGTAGAAATACTGTAAGAGGTAGTGGGTTAGATAGATTTCTATGAACATATGTCTCCATGAAGTGTCAGAAGCTGAACTCAAGAAGTCTTACACACTTGAATGGCTAAATATGACGTAAACAAGAAAAGTAATGGATATGCAAAAATATATGTCTCACAAGGTCTCAATACTGTGCAAAATATACAGGCAAAAAATAGATGCTAAGTTTGGGATAAACACTTTTCCCCAGTGATGAGCACAACAATTTGCTTTCTACTAACTAATGGATAGTTCTGAAAACCTACAACTAATATTATGTAGATAGTATATATTAAAATTTTGGACAGATTTGTATAGACATCTATTTGCATGTATCAAATAATTACTAAAACAAAAACCCCATAAAATTGGGGCAGAGCTATATGAAGAAAATTAGTAAGTTCATAGAAATTATAGCAAAGTTGGAAGTTATTTAATTACAAATAACAAAAACCATATACAATAGGTACAATAATTATATACAATATATACAAAAATAATTGCATTAGTAATCTCCAGTCCAATAACAATTGACAAATTCAAAGAAAATTTTCATTATTTATTCTATTTTGGTGAGGCATAAGAATTTTACCTAATACACTTGCTATCCAACTTGTATTACTAAGAGCTATATTTCACTGTCACTTAAACTTGTACAATTTAAGTTTTACGTGAGTTTCTTTTCTAAAGCAATCCTTAGAAAACTATAACAATCTCACCTTCCAATTCCTCAGAGAACTAAAAAGCAGATAATATTAATTAACTAAATAGCATGGGAAGGAAAGCAACTTCCAAAAAATGTAAGATATAAAATAGCTGACTGCCTGGACACTTGCCCAAGGTTCTTGTGTATTGTTGAAGCATCCATCTTTGGTCTATAGGCCTAAAATGACTGACAAACTTCTCTGTAAAGAGTATATTCTCAAAGACCTTCTTATATTGTCTTTACAAGGTTCAGCAATTCTTGTGTGTGTGTGTCTTCTGCTTGTCCATTTTGAACATCATACTGTTTGCAGTCAAGTCAAGAGTATTTCCTTGCCCAGTTGCTAACTTTTATCGCAAAGATGATCAACTTATATGGAAGAGTATTTTTGATGTCCATAATCTTCTCTGAAGTAGATTGGTGCTGCTAGGAGCAGATGTCCCATTGATAAAAAAAGATAAAAACTTATGTTTTTATTTTATTTTTTTGCTGTTTTTGTTTTTTAATTTATTTTTATTTTATTATTATGAACAAAGAAGTCACACTTTCTATATGTTTTTACAATATCTTAAATACCGCATTTTATAGATCTCTGAAATGATTGAAGACCAGTTCATCTAAAACATATTTGATTTTGAAAACATATCTAATATGACTACAAGTTTAATTGTAATGTCTAATTACTAACTTTCATTTCTTCATATTTTAATAAGTTGGTGACAATAACCTTTATGGACTAGCAACTTGTAATTTATTGTTAGATGGACTGTAATAGTATAATACCTTGAATAAAGACAGATATATATGAAGAGTAACAAATTTTTAACTTTGTATCAATATATACAAATTGTGCAAAACATACAATATTCTAATCCAGTATAAAATATTAAAAGCTAGTAATTGATTTTATAAATGTAGATTCAAGAATCTCCCATCATACCTTATCATATCTGTATTCCCTTTTTTCTTTCTGTTTCTTAAACATGAACCCTGAATCTCATCTCTCCTGTTTAGCTTTTTCTTACAAAAACCAATAAATTTTTAACCAATTACCTTAAACAATGACAATTATTCATAACCCATTGAAAAACCAAAACACCCATCATACCTCTTGGGAATGTGAGTGCCATGTTAATAAATTTACTTCCTGCTGTCTGGGGGTGAAGGCATCTTTAGGGGATCCTGAAAAAAAAAGTTTTGTTAATTGTCAAGTACTGAAATAAGTAACTGTATCATTTGTCGTCCCATCACTGCATAACAGAAAATTGCATGCTTGTCTCAATTCCTGGCTGGAGTAGATGTGGAGCTGGTTCATATCAGCTAGCCACCATGAAATTGTCTTGAGAATTTTGTCATCCAAGTCTGATCTTTGGTTGAAGTTTGTCAGCCTACTGGCCTTATCACAGTATATGTGAAAATATCATTGGGGACCCTAAATTTCTTTTGACTATTTCCAGTTTGCAATTGGGCATTGTCATGGCTTACAACAGAAAACTGACAAGAGAATAAAGCCCAACACATTGTACAGGAGGCTAAATATCTAAGTATTTATTCAGCATAGGATTATTAAGAATGGAACAGTCACTTATTTTTAGTTATTCTGTCATTTAACAGATGTCTCTTCTGATATCATACAAAAATTTTGCATTTTCCTTTAAAAAGTATGCTTGGATTTAGAGAAAGAGAAAGCCACACTCCAACTCTAAAGCCAGCATTAAATCATAATTAAACTGGGACTTCAACTATTCTTACAAATAAAGAGATATAGAGTTTAAGAAATGAAATTTTACCCTGTAGAGTATATTGATATCAGTAGGTCTGATATTCTATTAATTTTTTCTGGAAAGGCTTGCTTCTGTTGTAGATGTCTAGCTGTCTAAGGTCTTTTAGCTTCTTGAAAATGGGCATTTCCTGTTTTCTATAAAGACAAGAACAAAAATGTGCCTCAACCCTTTGTTTTCTTTTTCTTATGACTTAAAGAATTGCAATGTGGGTAGATGTGCCATCAGTTATTATTCATAAACCTTCTCTGGTTAAAATTGAGTCTTTATTAATTTTGATAGTATCTATAAATTTTGTCAACTGTAGAAAAAAAGCAAAACCCCTTCCCCAATATAGCACATATTCTGGCTTCCATTCTGAGGTCATTACATATTTGGAAATAGACAGGCTGATTTAGATCAGCTATTTTTTTTACAGTCCAATGCCTTTCAGTAGCTGTTGTTTATTTATCACTAGCATTGAGAATACTCAAAGTTAATAAATTATTGTATAGTCTACTTCTAGGGGGTTTTGTTTTTCCTTTCTTTTTATTTGATTTGATCTCTCTTTGACAGTTTGTCCAGTAAGATTGTGTGATATTCCTGTAATATGCATTATTTTACAATAAGCAAAAAATGGTTCCTTATACTAGAGACATATGTCAGAACATTGTCAGTCTTAATTTGTACAGATATTCCCATAATAGCCATAACTTCAAGCAAATGTGTGACTACAGAATCAGCCTTTTCTGAATGCAAAGCAGTTGTCCATTCAAATCCTGAAAATGTATCTATTGTATGATGGACATATTTTAATTTTTAAATTCTATAAAAAATACATCCACTTGATGGATTTTATTTCTATGTATACCTTTAATGTTACTGCCTGCTGGCAATGGGGTTTGATTATAGAAGGAACAGGTGGGACATCCTTGTAAAATTTCTTTGGCTTGTTATCAAGTAATAAAGAATCATTATTATTCTTTTGCTATTGACTTGATTGTTTTTATTAATGAAACTCTGAGGCCTCTAGAACATTTTTTATTAGTAATTTATCAATTTAATTATTATCTTATGCTAAAGGACCTGGCAGACCCATGTGGGATTGAATGTCTATTACATAAAAGGATGATTCCTAGTCCTGATTATATCTAGTAACAGAATAAATAATAAAGTTAATTCTGACTCATCAATAATAAAATTAGCAGTTTTAATGTGTAGAACAACTCTATGCATACTGAAATTCAGTGACTATATTAAGAGGTTCAGTAAAATCCATTATTACAATCATGATAGCATATACTTTCGACATTTGAACAGATTACAAGAGCTTTGAGCCACTTTAATTATATTTTCTGATTTGTAACCTAGATTTTCTGATTTGTTTGTATTGGTAAAACATGCAGGGGCTCTAGAAATTAATCTCATAAAACATAAGAAATAATTTAGTTAATGTTCTTTAGTAATTCAATTCTTGTGCTTTGAGAATATTTATTGCTAATCTTTACTAAAAAATTACTGCAGGCTCTTCACCAAGGTTTACATAGTTTGTCAATTTTTTCATTAGTTAAAGATACAACAATTTCTTCTGGGTCTATTTCTGCCAATTTATAAAGTCTTAATTTTCTTTGAAAAAAACAATTGGGAAATCTTTTATACATATATCTTTCATTTTTTACTTGATTTATGTGGTAAAAATTTCCATTTCAATATAACATTTTCCTTCTGCATTAAATTCCTGTAGGAGGATGCTTAGAGAGCAAGATAAGTAGAATACAATTAAGGTCTGTATCCACACAATCTACATATGCATCCTGTACTTTCTTTTCCATCAAAGTCTCTTCTTATTCAGTTTCACATGACAATTTTTTGGACTTTTTAAATCCTTGTTACCTTTTAAGGTTTTGAACAAATTATCCAGTTCATCATTTTTTATTCCAATGGTTGGTCTTAAATTGACAATTTCTACTAGTATTCTTTGAAAATCATTAAGTGTCTTCAAATTATTCATCCTAATTTGTACCTTTCGAAGTTTAATTTTTTGATGGTTTATTTTATAACCTAAATAATTAATGAAATCTCTCCTTTGCATATTTTCAAGGATTATTTGTAATCCCCAAACAGGCTTTTTTTTTTTTTTTTCTTCTTTAAGCATTTTTTTCTATGGTATTAACAATTGAATCAGCCAACAAGATGATGTCTAAGTAATGATAAATTATAGATGATTTTGGGAATTTGCTACATATTTGTTCTACTTGCTTTTGTACAAAATACTGCCTCAGAGTGGGACTATTTAGCACTCCTTGAGGGAGGACTATCCACTGATATCTCTTTACAGGCCGAGTATTATTATAAGTGGTCATTGTAAAGGCAAATTTTACATTGTCTTTTACTTGTAAATGTATTGTAAAGAAACAGTCTTTTAAAATTATAACTACAATAGGGCATTCTTTAGGTAACAAAGAAGGCAAAGAAATTCCAAAGGGTAGAGAGTCCATTGTCTGGATCATCTGATTGATTGTACTTAAATCTGTTACCATCCTCCATATTCTAGATTTCTTTTCAATAACAAATACAAAGGAATTCCAAGGGCCTGCTGATTCTTCAATATGCTGAATGTTTAACTGCTACAGCTTCTCTATGTCCTGCAGTTTCTTTTTTGTTAAAGGCCATTGATAAACCCATATAGGCTTATCTGTTAGATACTTAAAATGTAGTATTGTGAGTATCTTTGAATGATCAGCAGCTGATGTGCCTTGTTTCTGTACAACCTGAATGGTTTGTGACTGTTTCTCACAATACCTTTTAATATTTCTCATGGAAACATATGTTAGTTTATAGTTTATTTCTGAGTTTGGAAAAATGTTAATCTGTGTGTTCCATTGTAGTAAATCTCATCCCATGAATTTATAACAATGTTATCCCCATATGGCTTTAATATTCCTCTATGTCCTTCTGGGTTTTCACTTTTAAGCCATTTTGAACTCTGTTTTACTTGATAACAACTCAATTCTCAAAAACTGAACATTTACTTCTTGAAGAAGTCAGCTTGGATGCTTTGACACTGGTGAAATCACTTCCTCCCCTGTGTCCAATAAACCTTCAATAATAAAATCATTTATTTGTACTTTTAACTTTGGCCCTAGTTCATTACTAGAAGTTTGCCAAAATATTTGCTTTATAGTTTGCCCTGAGTGTTTTTATTCTTTCTATAGATTTTCTATCATTCAGTATAGTATTTTATTTTACTTTGTAAAAATTAAATTTATTATAAAGTTCTAAGTATAAATTTGGTTAATATTGATTTTGTAGAAAAGAATATACAGGGTTAGGGTTAGGGATAGAATGTGTGACTTCTTTGTTCTTAAGAAGAAGAAGAAGAAGAAGAAGAAGAAGAAAGTTATAAAGTACAAATACTATACCCAAAATATTTGAACTAATAAAATCTGTAAAGATATAGAATAAAGACCAGTTTTCATGTATCACATTATTTTACAGAATAAAATTAAAGCCTCTTATGAATAAATAACAATAATGTTGAATAGTAAAAAAAGAATATAAATGATTTTATCTTCTACAAATATTGAAATACTTTGGCAGTTACTTTTTAATAAATATTTAAGTTTTTGTTTTTGTGTTTTAAATTACTTTATTCACCCATCACCTTTTAATCAAATAAGAATGCTTTTGCTTAAAGTTCACTATGTCTTTTCAAAATTAGTTTTAATTTCTTTAATTGTCCTGGGAAGGTGTTTCCTTCACAATGGCATGGTTACCTTGAACTGGATTCATAAGATTAATTTTATCAAATACATGTACACACAAATATATGTTTACAAATTGTATATTGAAATTTGAATGTGATTAGTAAATTTTTTCAAAGATATATTTACCTCAATATTCTCAATACTGATAGTGCTATTAAGTAGAGTAAAACAATTTTAAGAAAACTTACCTTAAACTCAAAGATACTGAAATTTTTCAGGACCTCACATACACATTATTTATAATATTAGATCATTAATTACCATGTAATTAACCTGATAGCCTGATTTGTGCCCAGATGATTTAAATTCAGTCTGCATTTAAGGGAACAATATAGAAACCAACCTTACTTGCCTTAAATACACCATTGAATCCACTTTAGCATTCAAATTTATTATGTTCTTCAATGCCCTTAAAAATAGTAGTGTGTGTGAATGTATGTGTGTACATGTGCATACCTGTGTGTGTGTTTGTTGTGACAATAATTTGTTTAATTTAGCCAGGAATGTGAAAGCAACCTTGTATAACATATACTTACTGCAGTGTGAGAGCAAACCATAGAAATAGCTTGATAGTATATCTTTGTAGTGTTGTATCACAAATGAGACTCAGAGCCAAATATAGGGGAAAGGCTGAAATATCAGAGAGAGGAAACACCACAATCAATTCCCATCTAGTTGTCTTGCAACTTCCTCAGCCTTGCTCTTAGTCACTTCTCCCAGTAGCTTTTGTTCTCCCGGGGTTTCTACAAACCATAAATACCCACCCAGGTTAGGGAAAAGGCATGTAGCCTTGAACTCACAGAAAAAGAAGCTCTGTCTCTTGAGTTGTGAGATTAAGGGTGGAAGTCACCATTCCCAGCTCTCCCTTTGCTGGGATTAAAGGTGTGTGTGTGTGTGTGACTGACGCAGCTGTTTATCTTTGTATTCAAAGTTTAAATATTCCCTGAACTGTCTGCTAGGATTTGAGTGGGTGCTTTCTCCACACTGTCCTGGTTTTATTAAATATGTAATATATATCCAAATTGCAGTCCTGTTAGATAATCTGAGCACTACTTCTAATTAATTTTAGAACAGAAAAGTTTCTTCCTTGTAAAACTTCTGTTAAAATTTTCTGTTAAAAAGTAAAATAAAATAAAACCTCATCTCTTTCCCATGACATATATTTTATACTGTTCAATAAGTACAAGGATTTGTGAAAGACATTAGTGCAATGGATGCAGATTACACAAATAACAGAAACAGACTGCAAAGAGTCAAAATATAAAGGGAGTGATAAAATTAAATAAACTCACCCTTGTAGAACCTGAGCCAGAGTAGGTCTAGATTTCATGTTCTAGTACAATATTGACACATTTGACAACCTCTGTTTGTCCAAATAACACAGTCCTGAATCTGTAAGAAAAACATATTAAATAAATTGAGTTATGAAAATAGCATCCCAAAGTGAATGAGGTCAATATAAAATATTACAGAGGAACTTACGGTGCTGAGGAGACAATATCTTGATGTGTAAGACCTCAACATAAACCCAGCCACTCTGAAATTGATAGAAAAGAAAGTGGAAAATACACTTCTATGAATTAGCACAGGTGACTTCTTCCTAAACATAACACCAGTGGCACAAAAACTAAGATCAACAATCAGTAAGTGGGATCTCCTGAAGATGAAAAGCTTCTGTAAAGCCAAGGACTCTGTCAATAGGACAAAACGACAGCCTATCTAATGGGAAAAGATTTTCCCCAACCCTAAAAGTGATAGAGGATTGATCTCTAAGATATATAAAGAACTCAAGAATCTAGAAACAAAAACATTGAATAATCCAATCAAAAAAATGGGGTTCAGAACTAAAAAGGGAATTCTTAGCAGAAGAAATACAAATGGCTGAAAGGCACTTGAAAAAGTGCTCATCATCTGTAATCATCAGAGAAATTCAAATCAAAACAACTTTGGATATCACCTTACACCTGTCAGATTGGCTAAGATAAAAGACACAGATTACAGCCTATTCTGGGGAGGTTGTGGAGCAAGGGGAAGTCTCTTCCATTGTTGGTGGAAGTGTAAGGTTGTTCAGATACTCTGGAATGCAGTATGGCAGTTTCTCAGAAAACTGAGAATCAGTCTCCCCAAGAACACAGCAATACTACTTCTGAATATATACCCTAAAGATGTACAGTTACACTACAAAAGTATTAGCTCTACTATGTTAATAGCAGCATTATTTGTAATAGCAAGAACCTGGAAACAACCTAGATGCACCTCAACTGAAGAATACATTAACAAACTGTGGTACATCTACACAATGGAGTACTACTCAGTAGTAAGAAAAAAATGATATGCTAAAATTTTCTGGCAAATGGACGAATTTGGAGAATATCCTCCTGAACAAAGTATCGCAAACCCAGAAAGATAAGCAGGGTATGTAGTTACTCATTAGTGGACTCTTAACAAAAAAGAAACAGGCAAAGCATGCCCAAGCTGCAAACCACAGACACTGAACAGCTTGGGATCTGAAACACCATGGAATGACATCTTGAATCCTACTCCCCCTAGAGGAACACCTGACTCAGTCTCGATGTTGGGAGGAAAAAACTGGATCTGCCAGGAATGGAGGCTGAACTGAGTAAGTAATATTGAGATCTTGGGATCGTGGGACCTCCTGCCCATGATGGGGAGGAGATGGGGAGGTGTGGAGAAGTGAGAGTGACCTAATGTGGTGTAAGGGGGAAGGGACCTTAAATAAGGATATACAGGGATAGAAAATGTGACTTCTTCTTTCATAATGAAAAAGAAAAAAAGTTGAATGCAGTGAAAAACCTGGGAATGTTTGGGTTTTGATTCTTTTGAAATTAGATTTCTATGCTCAGCACTTATATAAAAGCCTAGTGGACCTATAGGTGCACCTTAAATGCCAGCACTGTGTAGGCATAGATAGTGAATCACTGACTCAATCTTGCTAGATAAACTCACGGTTAATTTGAAGATCCTGCTTTGGTAAATATGACTAGAAATTGAGGAGAGGATCATCATCCACATTTGGCTTCTACTATATACACAGACCCACTTACCCATTTACCAATGTACTCATCAACATGCAAATACATTTGAAAGCCCACATGTCTATTGCAAAGCAGGAAAAGCAGTAAAAAAAATTATTTTAGGCTTATATATATATATATATATGCTAACATGTTAAGGTATAAATTGATTTTGTCACTTTTTATTTCAATTTATTTTATGTGTTGTATATGAATAGCAGTTGTTTTTATTTGCAATATGTAGGGCAATTAATGCATATCTGAGAACAACTTGCAAAAGATGTTTCTATTTTTTCACAGTATGGAACCTATGGATAAGATTTATGTTATTGGGATCTGAAAGACCTTGGGCTGGCACCTTGGTCTCCTATTTACTTCAGAGAAACACCTGACCCAGTCTTGATGTTGGGGGTAAGGAAAGTGGATGTGCTAGGAGTGAATGCTGAACCAAGCCATATTGCGACCTTGGGACCTCCTGCCCTTGCTGGGGAGAAGTTAAAGACATGTGGAGAAGAAAGAGTGACTGGAAGGAGTAGGAGAGGGAAGGGAGCTTGGAAAAGGATATACACAGATAAATAATATGAATTTATTCATAATAAAAAATGGAAAAAAAGATTTATGATGCTATTAGGACAAGTGTATTTACCTGATAAAAAAAATTGGTAACAAAATAATTCATCAATATTCCTAGAAAGCACAGTTATAGATAATTTAAAACAAATGATAGTTTTTTTCATAGCTGAAGCATCAAGCTAATAGATACATGAGTACAGAACGAAAAGAAAAATATTGATATATGTATAATAGCTGCACCGACTGAACTGTGAGCTAAAAAAGTTATTTTTAAATATTCTTACCTATATCTTATTTAGCTATGTAGAGTATCATAGGCAGAATGATTACTAGTGAGTTGAGTAGCAAAAAAATTGCAAAAAAAAATCAAACTTATCTAACCTATTATTTCGAGGCAATACATAAAAAACAATTGTAAAATTTAAAATTATTTGACATACTCAAAAACTCAGAACCAGAATATTGAAAAAGGTGTTCTCTTTTAATTAATTAATATATGGCTGTAATGAACATATTCATAAAATACTGTGATAGATCCATTGAAAATGATTTTCATGGAGAAAATATTTTCTATGACCAAATGCATTGTGTACATGTATCAATTTTTCAAAGATTAATAAATAATAGCTGAAATAAATTGAAAAATTAAAAGATAAATAGAATGTTTAGATGCCATGTTGTAGCTATAAGAAAGTTTATTGTTATACATACATACATATGTCATCTGTATACTTACAATAGTAAAGGTATTGATCATACATATGTACACACAAACACCTATATATGTAGTATATACACCTTTATACTTCATCTTCATGTTGATGAATCTAATACAGATGTTTGTATCTGTGTGTATAAATATGTATATTATATATTTATATTTATTTGTATTTTATACTGTAGCTTTTAAAATTTTATTTATTTATTTATTTATTTTAAAGTTTTTTTCTTTTTTAATTTTACATGCCAACCACAGTTCTCCTTCCCTCCCATCCTCCTACTGGCTCAGCTTCTCCCCACCCTACCTCTCATCTACTTCAAAGAGAGGGTAAGGACTGCCACAGGGAGTCAATATAGTCAGCATATCAAGTTGAGGCAAGACAAAACCCATCAACTATATGAAGGCTGAACAAGGTATCTCTCTATAGTGAATAGACTCCAAGAGATAAATTCTATTCCCACTGCCAGGGGCTCAAAATCTGCCAAAGCCATACACTGTCTTCCACATTCAGAGTGCCTAGTTCAGACCCATGCAGATTTTCAACTATTAGTTCAAAGCCCATGAGCTCCTGAGCTCCCAGTAGCTCAGCTGTCTCTGTGGGATTCCCCATCATGATCTTGACCCCTTTGCTTATTTAATCCCTCCTCATTCTCTTTTACTGGACTGGGAGTTTGGGACAGAATTCTATGCCTTATTAAAGTTTCTGTCACTTAAATTTTCGTTTTCTCATTCATTCATTCTATTTAATTCTTAGAAGTGGATGGCATTGTAGCAATTTGTTGAAATTTAGGAGACCAAATGCAGATGAATACTGGTTCCAAATAGTATCATTGTAAGGAAAGCTAAAGATCCAAGACATTTATGCTAAATATTTCCCCTCTTTTAATGACATAAGAATGCTTTTACTTATGGTCTACTAATGAGTGAGTACATCCCCTGCTTATCCTTCTGAATTTGTGATAATTCACTCAGGAGGATATTCTTCAAATACATCCATTTGTCTGTAAATTTTAGTATATCATTTTTTTCTTACAGCTAAGTAGTATTCCAATTTGGAGATGTACTACAGTTTGTTAATCCATTCTTCAGTTGATGAGCATCTAGGTTGTTTCCAGGTTCTTGCTATTATGCATAATGTTACTATTAACATAGTTGTGATAATGCTTTTGGGGTGCAAATCTGAAACTTTAGGGTATATGCCCAATAGTGGTATTGCTGGATCCTTTCCCAGTTTTCTGAGAAAGTGCTATACTGCATTCCAGAATGGCTGGAAAAAAACTACATATTGTAGTTTTTAATAAAGAAGGAAGGATAATTTGTTCAGTAATTTTTACTAAAATTTATGTTGCAAAGGACATAAGTTTGCTTTCCAGAACACATATAGGGCCTCTCACAACTGCTCATATCTTCAATGTTTTAGTATTCAACACTACTGTTTTTCATAAACACCACATGTATACATAAACACTGACCACCCAAAAATATCAAAATAAAAATAATTACCTAAAGAATTTGTAGTGGAATGCTTGGGTTATTTAGGGAAGCACTAGTGAGCTCTGGGTATCTTAATGACTTTAAAAGATTTAACCTCTGATGAGGTGTTACCAAGTTTGATTGAGACCTGGGAACACTGACTAGACTGTCTGTTGAGTTTGTGCATGGTTTAAAAGGCAGCTTAATGTCCAGTGTAAAAGTTCTAAATCTCTTAAAATTGTATAAGTCTTTGCTCTTTCCCTAGTAAATATTACTTTTTATGTAATATATCATATTTGAATAATTGTGGTGATATTTGGTGATAAGAATTATATACATAAATGGATGACACAATGAAGTAGTGTTTAAAGGAAAATTTTAAAATAATTTATTTTCTCAAGAAAAACAAATATAAAATGTTCAAAACAATCAAGTACATTTCAAAACCAAGGCAGTATAAATGAATTAGATGTGTTTATTAGAGAGAAATTAGTCAAATAAATGACAGTCATTTCTGAAAAATAAGATGAGATTTAATAATAGCTAAAATGATTTCACATTATATTCATCATAGATCTAAATTTATTACTTAATTTTAAAGAAGGCAAAGACAGTAAATGATAATGATTAAAAATGGGTAAGAATTAATTTAATGGTGCTATTACTTCAAATTAATTTATTGGCTATTTCTAACAAAAACAATTGGGTGGTTCCAGTGCACTTTATTTCATTTTGATCCATGTTTTTTACTTAGCAATATGATGCTGTTTTTTTGTTTTTATGAAAATAAATATCTGACTCTCCAGGGAAATGAACAGAGGAAGAACATGTATTTTTATTTGGAAGAAGCATTCTACAAACAAAAGGCTACAAAAATATTTTCATATTATTTAGAATTATTTTTAATACATCAAACAAAAGAGGAAAAACTAAAATTTTTAGTCACAAAAGCTATGTTTGTCTCTTGATAATTTTTCAGTCTATAAAGTAAATAGAAACTACATATCTTGCATTAATTCCAGTGCTGACCATGCTCTTTTTTCAGAACCTTAGAAGTTTTACTGTTCATTCTACTCAGGCCACCTCTTAACAGTCTTCACGCTTAGATAACTGTGCTTATGGGAGTTAAATAAACTAGCTATATCTCATTAACCCAAAAACCTATGAGCACCTGATCATTAAAAAGGCCCAAAATATTTAATGGAAAAAAAATAGTATCTTTAACAAATGGTGTTGGCATAGTGGGATGGTGAGTGTAGAAAAATGTAAATAGATTCAAGCTTATCACCCTGCACAAAAGCCAGCCACACTGAACTTGACAGAAAAGAAAGTGGGAAATACCCTCCAGCAAATTGACACAGATGACCACTTCCTAAATATAACACCAATGGCACAGACACTAAGAAAAACAATCAATAAGTGGGACCTTCTGAAACTGAGAAGCTTCTGTAAAGCCAAGGACACAGTCAATAAGACAAAATTACAGACTACAAAAGGAAAAAGATTTTCATCAACAAGTGGCAGAGGATTGATCTCTAAGATATATAAAGAACTCAAAAATCTAGAGCCCAAAACCTTGAATAACCCAATCAAAAAATGGGGTTCAGAACTAAAAAGGGAATTCTCAGCAGAAGAATTACAAATGGCTGAAAGGCACTAGTAAAGGTGCTCAACTTCTTTAGCCATCAGAGAAATCCCAATCAAAACAACTTTGAGACATCATCTTACACCTATCAGATTGACTAAAATAAAAGACACCTGTGACAGCCTATTCTGGAGAGGTCTTGGAGCAAGGGGAACACTGCTCCATTGTTCGTGGGAGTGTAAGCTTGTTCAGCCACTCCAGAATGCAGTATAGCAGTTACTCAGAAAATTAAAAATCCATCTCCCCAAGGATTCAGCAATACCATTAGTGGACTCAAAACAAAAAAGCAAAAACTAAGCATGTTCAAGCTGCAAACCCGAACCACTGAACAGCTTGGGATCTGAAAAACCTTGGACCAGCACTTTGGATTCCATTCCATAAAGAGGAAAACCTGACCCAGTGTTGATATTGGGGTGAGGAAAGCACATCTGCCTGGAGTGGATGCTGAACTAAGCCACAATGGGACCTTGGCACCTCCTGTCTCTGCTAGGGAGGATATAAAGTGATGTGGAGAAGAGAGGATGACTGGAATGTGTGGGAGGGGGAAGGGAGCATTAACAATGTGGATAAAAAATGACTTTATCTGTAAAAAACTAGCCATATCTAATCTCAACTGCATAATAATATTTGTTACAAAAAGGAGATAAAGAATTCTAGTAGTTAAATTTTTGTTATCCTAAAAGCTGACATGGTAGTGCTCATTAACTATGCATACGTACATGTATAGTATATATACATATATATATACACATATATATATGCAGCAATGTTTCAATAAATACTATCCTATATACTGATTCTCAAGTTAGGTTCACTACATATAGGATAGTCATTTCAATATTATCATCAATCAAATAAACTATCTGTTGTCAACAAAAATTCTTTGTCTGACCATATTTAATGTGTACACATTTAATGTTAGGTCCTTTGTGTTAATATAAAATTTTCTGCTAGTTAGAACATCTCCCACTTACATAATACTTGATTACAGCACATTTTTTTTAAATCAACCTATTTTTCAACACTGTTAAGTAATTTCACTTTAATGAAGACTGATTTTATAATTTCCGTGGTATGTATATATAAGCCAATTTAAAGATTATTTATTGAAAATTGAGCTTGATATTAACTTGCTTCAGTTAAAATGTATCACTACTTAAAATCATTTATGAAAATTTATGATTATATTAGATTATCACATATTAAAATTTTGAGAAGTTATTTCACCAGGGAAGTTTCTGTTGTTTCTTGATTTAGTACCTTTCAACTTTATACAGTTACAAAGCAACCAATCTATCATTGTTTTTGTTGAACCAGATGCTGTGAGATATACTTTATATGGCACATTTCACGGACACTATCTTTATCCATTTCTCATTTCTTTGATTTTTGGCCACCTTATAATAACTACAATTACACATTTGTATTCTGTTCATATCTAAATTCCAGTAAAGGTCAGTGTTCCCATAAAAAGCAGTATAAATAGTGCATAAAAAGATGATCCAAGTCAGCACATCAGGAAAATAAGAGCATAAAACTAAAGGTCACTTTCACAATTTTATTTTGAAGCACTGTGAAAACTAAATATACTGTGAAATTCTGTCAGAGTTTACAGAAGTAGGTAACTTGATTTTTTTTCTCCTTCTCTAAGATCAGTATCAAAATAATAAAAAAAACAGTGATTGTAATTAGGACAATCTTATTTGTGTCCATCTATTGATTTGACTCATTATGAAAATTCTTAATTATCCTACTAATAATGAAGTTAAATAATAACCTTTTGTTGGAAAATATGCGATAAAATTTACATTAAATAAATCGCAATGATTCAACAAATGTAGTTTTGTTAAATGATTGTTTAAATGAAAGATTTTTGTAAATTTAATCATTTTAGCTTTTAAGTAAGTATTTTAGGAAAACAAGCATTAGGAATAGTATACTTCGCTAGTTTTAACAACATTCATCTACATGTACCAAGGTTTTCTGAGTATATTATTTGGATAGAATATATTAATTAACCTATAGAATATCATTTTATATACATTATATTTCAAACAATTGTCACAGAAAGGATGCATAGACTGAGGCTTCCATATATTTTTTAAGTTTTGGTTTAGTTTTGTTATGGCATGAAAATTGAACTCAGCATAGTGTGATATTGAACTGTCAAAATTTTAGAAAAGTTACCTACTGACAATATGGTTACAAAATAGACAAAATTATGAGCTAGATTTCAGTTTAATTATACAAGTGCCATCCTCTGTATTTAAGAATGTCAACTTTGTAGAAACAACAAAACTTAAGAGTGATAAACTTAGAATTGGTATTAGTGAAATAAATCAAAACTCACTTTTTACAGCTACAAAACAATAAATAGCTTTAAATTTTTGTAAGCACTTTTAAGTTTAAATCTTGAAAATTATAACAGCCTTCTTATTTTCTGTATTGCATACATTTCTTATGCATTATTATAGGAAGAATAAATTTTGTCTTATCATAGAAAATCTATCTATGCAATCTATCTTGCTTGAAAAATTTTGAATAAAAAGTAAAATTCAGATTTTTCTGTCCTAGGGATTTAGGTAGACTAACTCATGACACAGCCATCATGTTCTGTCTAAAAACCACTTTTATAATGTGTCACAGCTGAGTAGAAATTCAGCACAAAAGGAAGTTGATTACTTATATTATGTTGACTCTCTAAACAGATGTTTCTTTTGTGACTAATCACATTTTAATAACACAGGGAGAAATGCAAAGTGTAATATTTCAATATTACACTATTATTTACAAGAACATTCAGCCCAAATTTTCCTCATACTTACAAAGATTTTACCTTGTTACTCATTCATTTTACAAATGTTTCCACAGTTACTAATCATCATTGTCAGCTTGCACAGCTATCTATTTACATTCAAATAAGTCATTAATTCAACAGCTAATCATGATTAAAATCAAGTCTTTTATGAAGAGTCATAAATTATTAGACATATTAGACCAATTAATGAGAATAAAATGAAATGGACAGAAATTATCTAATAAAGAATAACATGTAATCAACTTGAAATCTTTTTTTCTACATTTATTATATTTTATGTATTCCTTTTTGAAAATATGTTTCTATCATTTCTTTATTCTGAATATATTAAAAATAAAAATAACTTTACAGTTTCTTTAGCCACCAAATTGGTGATGATGTCCATTTCCAAATGAACCAACATTCATCCTTAATAATTTAATTTATTGAAGAAACTTATATGCATTCTATTTTGAAATTATTATACTAAGGAAACTCAGAAAGGCTGTTATAATCTCATGTATAGTGAAATCCAGAATAATTAAATCCACACAAGCTGTAAAATAGAAGATACCAAATGTTGCCAGGAGGGTCTGTTAGTGTGATATTTTTTATTTATTACAAAGATACAGGTTAGTATGCTAAATAATTTATATAAAGATATTTTTGATATTTATACAGATTTCTCTAGTGTATTTATAATTACCTAGTTACTGTAATTCCATTTAAGTGTCTTCAGTGGTTAATTTTACATTGAGAATACATTGTCATAATTAAATAAGAAAAGACAAATTTATTTTCTTAAAGAAAATTGGTCGTAATATGTTCTATCTACAAATGTAGGTTGGTTTGGTAAATATATTCATAGGTATGAGGTTGGATTATGATAAGTATGTCCACTAGGTAATTAATAATATTGCCTTTTATCTTTTCTCATTTATTATTGAATGTTAGTATTTGAGTTAGAAATAAAAATCCAAGTGAATGAAGAATGGAAGTCTTCATGAGAAAAATAAGACCTGATCCATTTTTTTCCCAAAGTGAGTCCCATTGAAAGCATCCACAAAAGAGATGAAGAATGTGGTGATATAACTTAAAAACACAAGAATATTAAGACACAAACCAAAAGTAAAAGATGGAGTAGTCTCCAATGATTTAAAATTTATGGTAATGAATAATAGTGCTGTAAATATTGAAAACCAAACACTATTTTTCATATTTTGTCATCACAATTATAATAACTGTAACACAGATAAGTCTAAGTGCTTACACTTTTGTTCAGTAAGAACATTTTCCATCTTTATTCTGTAGATTACTCAATGTACTATTTTTATTTTATTATGTTTTATTTGCAGAGTAAATCCTAATATTTTTGGTTTACAGGAATATTTTGTAGGAATTTTTTTCAAGCATGTATATTTTATAGCCTTTTCTCTTACAAAACTTTCTGGAATAAACAAAATTGAATAGGATGGGCAAGGTGACCCAGTATGAAAAATAGGGCACCAAAATTCAGCAAAAGAGTGAAAGACAGTTCCTTCTTCTATTGTTAGGAGTTCAACAAAAAGACCAAGCTACACAACTGTCACATATATGCATAGAGCCACTCCACAGTTGATGATTCAGACTATATAAGTTCCCATGAAATCTAGTTAGTTCATTCTGTGGGTTTTCTTGTGAGATTTTCTTTCCCCACCCCACCACAACCACCAGGTGCCTCCTAGGTCCAGAGCAAAGTGGGAGGTGAATAAGTTCCAGCCCCAAGCCTCCCAGGAACTCATTTCAGAGACCAGAGACACAGTCTCAGATTATATCTCACTTATTAGTGGACTCTAAACAAACAAACAAACAAGATAAAAGGAAAGCATGCCCAAGCTGCAAACCAAAACCACTCAACAGCTTGGGATCAGAAACACTGACTCCTTGGATCCCACTTCCCCTAGAGGAACACATGACTCAGTCTAGAGAGTGGGGGGGGGGAGAAAACTGGATCGACCAGAGGGGAAACTGAACTAAGCAATACTGGGACATTGGGACAGTGGGACCATGGGACTGTCTGCTGCTTGCCCAGGGAGAGGATGAGGAGTTAGGGTTAGGTTTAGGGTTAGGGTAGGGTTAGAGTTAGGGTTAGGGTTAGGGTTAAGGTTAGAGTTGTGAAGAAGAAAGAATGACCTGAAGTGGTGGGAGGGGGAAGGGACCTTGAATAAGGATATACAAGGAAAGAAAGTGTGACTTCTTTGTTCATAATAATAATAAAAAAGAAGAAGAAGAAGAAGAAGAAGAAGAAGAAGAAGAAGAAGAAGAAGAAGAAGAAGAAGAAGAAGAAGAAGAAGAAGAAGAAAAAGAGCATGGCTGCAAACCCAGACTACTATATCCAGCAAAATTATCAGTCAACATAGATGGAGTTAACAAGATATTTCATGATAAATTCAGATTTAAATAATACCTATCCACAAATCCGGCACCACGAGGAAAATTTCCAACCCAAGGAACCCAGATACACCCATAAAACCATAAAGAATTGACAATGCTACAGAAGAAAAGCACAAGTAAAGGAAATACACAAGCTACCACCCAAAATAGCAAGAAGTAACAATCAGTGGTCACTAATATCCCTTAATATCAATGGACTCAATTCACCTATAAAAAGACACACCCTAACACAATGAATACAAAAACAAAATCCAACCATCTGCTGCATACATGAAGCACACCTAAACTCCAAAAACAAACACAGGCTTAGAGTAAATAGTTCAGAAAATATTTTCAAATCAAATGGCTCCAAGAAACAAGCAGGTGCTGCCCTCCTAATAATCAACAAAGTAGACATCAAACTAAAATCAATAAGAAGACAACATGATGAACATTACTTATTCATCTCAGGAAAAATGGGTTAAGATGAGATCTCAATCCTGAATATTTATGCCCTTAATATAAGGATACCTTCATATGTAAAAGAAACACTGCTAAAGATTAAACACCACATCAAATGTAACACTCTATTGGTGGGACAGTTTAATATCCAACTTTCACCCTTGGGTAGGTCAACCAGATTAGTTCCACTTAGTTTGAGTATTATGCAGGGTTATAGACAAATCCATGCCAACATCCTGTTATGTTAGCAACATTTGTTGAAGATACTTTTCTCAGGGTACAATTTTGGCAATTTTTTCTCTAAAATTCACATGCTAATATGTGTATGGATTTATATCTGAGTCTTCTATTTGATTCCATAGATCCACCTGTCTGTTTTTATGTCAATAACATGTGGTTTTTATTTCTATTGTCCTGTGGTAATGCTTGAATTCTGAAATGGTGATATTTTCAGAAATTCTTTTATTATACAAGGTTGCTTCTTTTTCCACTTGTTTTCTTATGAATAAAGTCATATTTTTTATCCATGTATATCTTTGTTCAAGCTCCCTTGTACTATATTTGGATTTGTCAAAGGCTTTTTAAGCATATAATAACATGATCATATATTTTTTTCTTTCAATTTGTTTATATGTTAAATTATAGTGACAGGTTTTCTTATGTTGAATCATTTTTACATTTCAAGAATGAAGCCATCTTGGTGGTGGTGGATGATCTATCTGTTCATGGGTTATTGAATTCAGATATTATGTCTTTGTACTTTATTATAAAAATTACCTCATAACCTAATGTGAATAGCCTATTGTGGTATCAAAATAAATCATATAGAGTTTTTTTTCCACTGTTGAGTTGCAACTTTAATAAGTGAACTGTTACTTCTTTCTTATAAACATATCTATTATATTATATATATGAAGTATATATATTTTTTTCTCCTTTCTTTTTTTCTCTTTTCATTTATTTATCTGTGTATATCCTTGTTCAAGCCCCCTTTCCCCCTCCCCTCCCCTTCCAGTCACTCTCTCTTCTCCACATCACATTATCTCTGTCCCAGCAAGGGCAGGAGGTTCCAAGGTTCCAATGTAGCTTAGTTCAGCATCTACTCCTGGCAGATCTGCTTTTCTTACCCTAACATCAAGACTGAGTCAGGTGTTCCTCTGCAGGGAGTGGGATCCAAAGTACCAGTCCAAGATCTTTCAGATCCCAAGCTGTTCAGTGTTTGTGGTTTCTAGCTTGGAGATGTTTTGCTTTTTGTGTTTTTGTTTAGAGTCTACTAATGAGTGAGTACATCCCCTGCTTATCTTTCTGGGTTTGTGATACTTCACTCAGAAGGATATTCTCCAAATCCATCCATTCGCCTGCAAATTTTAGGATATCATTTTCTTCTTACTGCTAAGTAGTACTCCATTTTGTAGATGTAACACAGTTTGTCCCTCAACTGAAGAATGAATTAATATGCAGAGAAATTTAAATGCTTTTTTATTTCATTTTGTAAAATTTTTTAGAGTTTTAAAACATAACAGTAATGCTATAGAAATCTACATGTCAGATGTCCATTTGCAAATGAAAATAAACTATTCAATATTTAAACTACATTTGACCATAAATGCATAGTACCTATCTTACATTTTATAAACTTAATTTTTTAGTAAGAATTTTTTACTATCAACCCATTGCCAATTATTTTTATATAATTTTAATAAATGATGTCATGTAGCACTGGATAAATATTATACACTTAATATTTTAAGTTTTTCATGTTAGTGATCTCAATTAAATACTGCATTACTTATTCTTATATTACTTGCATATCCAGTCATATGTCATACAAATTTATGGTATCATTTATAAATTCTTTTCTATTCTTCATAAATATATATTTAAATTTCAAGATATATTCTATTTTATCTTAATCATAGTCTCTTTCTTTGTCTCTCTCACTTCCTTGTCTTCTACTTAGACTCGTTGATCCACTTCCTCTCTAACTTCACAAATAAATATTTGTGGTGGGAATGTTCCTGTATATGCAGTGAAAATTATTCTGTGAATAAAGCACTGTTTTGGCCTATATGGAGAACCATAGAAGTGGGTGGAGGATCAGAGGTAGATCAGAGGTAGACAGGTAGAAGGAGGGCTGAGATCCAGTCTTCAAATAAGAATCATGTAGGGAAACCAGGTGAGTCACGGGTAGAACCACATGGCAGCTAGATTACTAGAGATGGGTTTAATTAAAATGAAAAAGCTAGATAGTAATGCGCTTGAGAAATAATCCAAAGAGCATGAAATTAATATAAGCCTCTGAGTCCTTTTTTAAGGGATAAAAGCTACTCTGGGGAAAGTCAGACCCCTGGCCCTAATTGGGCCAGAAATATTCTCATTTATCCTTCTTTTAAATTTATCTAGAAAAATGCTATTCAGGGAAATAATTGTTAACTATTTATACAGAGAAATAGTAGATATTAAAAATTCAATAACTGAGAGAACTTATTAAAATATTAGTTTTTTCCTACACTGGGGTTTGATATTTTAAACAATTCTGGTGTCTATGACATGCATAGTATACTTATGATGACATTATTTTTACAATTTATAGTTACCTCATCAAACATCATTGCTTCAATCATTAATATTGTAATGTGTCCTAAAATAACACATACTGGCCATAGCCAGCAGACCAGATAGAGGGGAGCCATTATCAATCTGACTGAGCAATTTGAGCAGGTTCTAAAACACCTTCATATAATTTTGCTATTGTTGCACAGCATCTGTTATAGGTCTGTTATCACTCTGTTATACATCATATCCTCATGGTTGTTTCCCTCCATCAACTCCCTTCAGCCCCCCTCATCTCTCCTCTCCTGCAGATACACTCCTTTGTCTTTTTCATTCAGAGAAGAGAAAGTGAAGTGGTTCTATCCAAATTCAAGTAGTTTAAAATCCCAGGTAAGCTGGATTAAGAATTACTTCCTTATTACCATATACTGACTTTTCATTTCTGACCTTTTCAGACATATTGTGTTTTTATACTTTATCACAGCAATAATATCATCAATGTTGAGTTTGTACAATATTCAGGTTTTTTTTTTTATACAGAATGACATTTTCACATATTCGACTGCTATTACTACAAGTACTTTAAGGTTCATGAATAATTGTACCAAACTGAACCATAATATTATCATTTTTTTAAGTTTTATTATTAAAGTCCAGCTACTTTATCCATCAGACCTTTAGCTTTTTTCACATTCTTCATTCAGGGCTCTATTTTCTTATTCATAGAATGCTTTACCCTCTAAATAGTGCATAGCTCAGTGATGAGTGATATCCATTATTCATTCTACTATCCTTAAAATATAAATGGGATCAGAAGAAGAATTTTTGTTTGCCACCTTTTTTACTGACATTCCTCAATGTAAAAATACTAAAAGATGGTCTGATAAAAATTGTAGGTTTCTTATCTTGTTGGATTCATTGGTTTTTATAGAAAAAAGATATACATTAGCAATGTGTGATCAATAGTTTAATCAATATCTATGTTATAGTTTAATGCTTGCTATGAGACAAAAACATTAGAATGAAAGATTTATAGTATTTACTCCACAACAAACAAGTTATAGTTTCACATAAAATTGGCAAGTTTTATAATTTATATCATGAATATTAATTTTTATATTTCTTAATATTCTGACTCACAGTGTATTATAAGGAAACAGTTTGTTCACTGACAACACAATTTGAATGCACAATAAATGAAATATTGTATTGTTAAAGAAGTGTATTTTCATGTCTTTTAAATAATTTAAATGATAAATTCAAATTGTATGTAAATATATAATTCAGGTGACATAGAGTTACTAATCCTATTAAGTGAGAAACTCCAATATAAATATATGTATTATATATGTAATATATTATCAGTATAAAATATTTAAATTTTTAAATTTTAGATTTTATCTTCTTTTTTATTAATTTGTTTAACCAGTTATGATTAATATGCAATTCAGTTGATTAGTTATATTTATACTTGAATGACCATAAGCCTATTTTGCAGTAGTAACTTTGAATACATTCGAAATATTACTATAAATTATTTTTACCATGTATGACAGAAAATAAATGCAAAGCTATTTATTATCTAAGACTGTAATTTTCACATTACATGAAGAAAGGATTTGATTCTTTGTGGCAGTTATGCAGCACCTATGTTGGCCATTTCAGCCACTCACTGGGGATATAAAGTATGTGGCTTCTGGGTTATTTTGTATTATATGAGCTTTAATTCTTGGATTTATTTATTTATTTATTTATTAATATTATAAGGCTTGTATTACGTGAGAATATGACCAAAATAAAAGAGACTTTCTGATTTTCATGTTGTAATGATAAAAAATAATCTTTATGAAAAAATTGTTTACTTTGTGCAAGGTGTAGATAACATAGTCACTTTCTTTTTTTCCAGTTTTTTTTTTAATTATGAATAAAGTCACATTTTCTATCCATGTATATCCTTATTCAAGGTCTCTTCCCCTTCCCCCCACCTCAGGTCACTCTTCTCCACATCTCCCCATCTCCTCCCAGCATGGACAAGAGGTCCCAAGGTCCCAATGTCCCCTTGTCCCAATGACCCAATATTGTTGAAGTTCATCCTCCACTGCTGGCAGATCCAGTTTTATCCTCTCAACATCGAGACTAAGTCAGGTGTTTCTCTAGGGAGAGTGGGATCCAAGGTGTCTGTCCACGGTGTTTCAGATCACAAGCTGTTCAGTAGTTGTGGTTTGCAGCTTGGACATGTTTTGCTTTTTGATATTTGTTTTGTTTGTTTTGTTTTGTTTAGAGTCCACTAATGAGTGAGACATTCTTAAAATGAGTTCAGCTATTCTGGACATCTTAAAACAGAAGGAAAGACATTTTTTACAGTCCAATGAATTTTCTAAAATTTGTGCATTTTAAAGTGAATTTGAATATTATATATCATAAGGTAGTAGAATTAAATGTTATTTGACTTTCTTTTAGAGAAAAAGGAAAAAAAATTAAAACTCAAGACAATGATATTAATTCCAACATAATTCAAAAGATTGAACATTTCAGATATGTAACTTTATGTGTCAATGAGAAAATAACTAAGAGGTAAATGTGAAAGAACCCCAGGTAAATGTGAAAGATAGTTTCCTGCAGAAATAAAAGTTACCTTTTTCAATTTTTGCCAGTAAGAAAGAGAATCTAAAAAGAAAAATAAAATATAAAACTGAAAGTGATCTTACATCTCTCTAAATAAACTTGTAGGACATTTTCAGGAAGCAGAATTCTGCCAGTAAGTGTATTTTATTAGCTAATTGGACTCAAAAAACTGCATAAAGTTTTCTGTAGCTTATGTTAAAATTTACTTCCTTTGGAAACATTCCACTCATCTTTTTCTAACTTGAGAAGATACCATTTTACATGGAAGAAAATCAAATTGTTTTGTGTGTGTGTGTGTGTGTGTGTGTGTGTGTGTGTGTGTATGTAAGCCTAAGCTATCTTAAAAACTAGTAGTGTATGGTATACTTAAATTAGCTATATATTTCAATTAAAAAAACTATATACATTATCACACATATTCAAATTATAATTTATTGAGAAGAGATTTGTTTTTACTAGTGAGCATATGTCCCTCTCTCTTTTCTTGCTTTTATCTATTTTTAAAAAGTAAGTAGATCTACATTTTAAAAAGGTTTATAATGTGTGTGTGTGATCATAAATTCATTTTTCATTTGTGGAATAGCTTGAAAAGTGTAAAGGAAGACGTTGGATCACCTGGATCGAGAGCTAAAGGAAATTGTAAGAAGCTGAAAACATCATTTTTAAAACTGATTTTGGGTCATTTGGAAGTGCTCCTAACTGCTAACCTGTGTCTCCAATTCCAACACTGATAGGTTTAAGGGAAGAAGACCAAAGAAACTCCAGCCTTTGAATGAATGGCTGTAGTATCTTCTAAAGGGTTGACCATTTACTTTATTCAAATCATTAAACATTTCAAAAATAATTTTCTACAGACAATTGTGAAACCTTTTAGTAATTAATATTAACATGAATACTGCATTACTCTTCAAATATGTTTATGGCAAAATTTCCAACTAAATAGAAACAATATCATAACTGAGACCACAGTTCATAGTTCCATGTCAGAACTACTTTCCAGAGTGGCTCCAGTTTTTAGAGTTCTCTATGTATTTTAGAGATCAGTCACTTGTACAGTTGCTGAAGATCTTTTCCCATTCTGTAGCCTGCAGTTTTGTCCTATTGAGTGTGTCCTTGGCCATACAGAATCTTCTCAGTTTCAGGAGGTCCCACTTATTGATTGTTGTTCGTAGTGTCTGTGTTACTGGTGTTATATTTAGGAAGTGGTCACCTGTGCCACTTCTTTACCATCAAGATCAGTGTAGCTGGGTTTATGCTGAGGTTTTTGATTAACTTGGATTTGAGTTTTGTGCCGAGTAATAGGCTTGGATCAATTAGCATTTTTCTATATACTATCATACAGGTATGCCAACATTATTTGTTGTAGATACTATCTTTTTCCAATGAATATTTTTTACTTCCTTGTCAAAAATAAGTTAATAAGCATGTGGGTTAGTGTCTTGGTCTCCAATTAGATTTCATTGATCCACAAGTCTGGTTGTATGGCAGTACCAGGCTGTTTTTATTACTGTGGCTCTATAGCATAACTTGAAGTCAGGGATGGTGATGCCTCTTGAGGTTTTTTTGTTGAGCAAAATTGTTTTGGCAATCCTGGCTTTCCTGTTATTCCAAATGAAATTGAGTATTGTTCTTTCAAGGTTGGTAGAAAAATATGTTGAGATTTTGATGGGAATGTCATTGAATCTGTAAATTGCTTTTGATAAGTTTGCTATTTTTATTATGTTGTTCCTACCTATCCAGGAGCATGGGATATCTTTCCATTTTCTGATATCCTCTTCAATTTCTTTATTCAATGATTTAAACATTTTAGCTACTTTTTTGGTTGTAGTTACACTGAGGTATTTAATGCTATTTGCAGCTATTAAAAAGGGTGATGTCTCCCTTAGTTTTTTTTGCCATTTTTTCTTTAGAGCACAGAAGGACTATTGAATTTTCTGAGTTAATCTTGAATACTGCTAAATTGCTGAATGTGTTAATCAGCTGCAGTAGTTCCCCAGTAGAATTTTGCAGGTCACTTATATATAAAATTATATGATCTGCAAATAGAGTTTCACTTCTTCTTTACCAAATTTTATCTTCTTAATCTCTGTTTGTTCTCTTATTGCTTTAGCTAAAATTTCAAGGACTATATTGAATATATAAAGGGAGAGAGGACAGATTTGTCTTGTTCCTGATTTTAATGGGGTTACATTGAGTTTTTCTCTATTTAGTTTGATAGAGAAAAAAAAGCAACTCTTTGATTCATTTAGCATTCTTCCCTTTGTTTCCATTGTAATTGATTTCAGTCCTAAGTTTTATTATCCTTCTGTATTTTGTATTTATCAAAAAAACAGTAAAAACAATTTAAAAATGCCGAAGAGTTAACAATAACTATACAGATGATAATAATCATAAGCATGGCTTTTTAAAAAGAGTTTGACAGTGTTCCTTCAGTTTCTGCTGAATGTAACAATTTGTTTAGTATTGGTATTACTTCTTCTTTGAATGTCTCATAGAATTCTTTAGTGAAGCATTCTGGTCTTGGGCTTATTTTATTTGGGAGATATTTAATAATAGCTTCATATTTTTGGTGTTATATGTCTGTTTAGGTCATTTATTTGATCTTGATTTAATTGTGGCCATTGTTACCTGTCCAGAAAGCTCTCTATTTCTTTTAGATTTTCTATTTTGGTAGAGTTTTAAAAGTATAACCTGATAATTCCCTGAGTTATCTTGTTGTCTCTTGTTATGTTTCCCTTTTCATTTCTGGTTTCGTTAAATTGGATTCTCTCTCTCTCTCTCTCTCTCTCTCTCTCTCTCTCTCTCTCTCTCTCTCTCTCTGTCTGTCTTTTGGTTAGTTTGGGTAAGTGTTTATCTATCTTGTTGATGTTCTTAAAAAAAAAAAGCAACTCTTTGATTCATTTAGCATTCTTCCCTTTGTTTCCATTGTAATTGATTTCAGTCCTAAGTTTTATTATTTGCTGACATCTACTCCTAATAGGTAAGTTTGGTTCTAATTGCTCTAAAGCTTTCATCTATGCTGTGATTTCTCTTGTGTGAGATGTCTTTTGGTTTTTCATATACACATCTAATGCTATAAATTTTCCTCTTAACACTGCTTTCATTATGTCTCATATGTTTGGGATTTATTTTTTGTAAATTCTAGAAAGTCTTTGATTTCTTTCTTAACTTCTTTCTTGACACAGAGGTTGTTCAAAGTAAAGATGTTCAGTCTCTAGGAGTTTGTAAGTTTTCTGTGATTTTTGTTGTTGAATTCTAACTATAGTCCATTGTGGCATGATATGATACAAGGGGATATCCTCCCTCCCCCCAAAAAAACCAAGGGAATATTGCCATTTTTTATGTATCTGTTGATATTTGCTGCATGACCAAGTATGTTGTTAAGTTTACAGAAAGTTCCATGGAGTGCTGAGAAATATGTATATTCCTTTGTGTTTGGGTGGAAGCGTCTACATATTTGAGTCATAATATCATAATATCATAATACACTTCTTATTTCTCTGGTGAGTCTCTGTCTGGTTGACCTTTTCAAGAGTGAAAGTAGGGTATTAAATTCTCCCACTATTAGAGTGTGTCAATTGAAGTGGGACTTAAGTTTTAGTAGTGTTTCTTTTACATATATAGGTGCCCTTATGTTGGGGAAATAAATATTCAGGATTGATATCTCATCCTGGTGAATTTTTCATGAGATGAATGAATAGTAGATTTTGATTTATTGATATAAGCTTAAGGTCAATTTTGTTATGCTGTATGTATTTTTCTACTCTTGATTAAGGTATGATGCTGATGTAACTCTTCTAAAATTGTAGTGTGTAATTGAGAAATACATCTTAATAGTCATTTATGATAACCAAACTTATCGTCATGTTAGTTAGGTTTTTGTAGGTATACAAAGATATATTTCAATCAGATAGGTAGTCTTCAAACACTTCAAAGACATGCAAAATATGGCATTTAAAATATTTTAAGAACTTAGACTTTTCTAGACAGTGAGACAGGTCTGCTCCTGGCAGCACCAATGTATTTCAAGAAAATGAAGGACACTGAAGAAACTCCATGTGGAATTTACTTTGTGGCAACAGTTAGCCACTACACAAAAAGCTGTTCTAATATTGACTGCTTGATAGTATTCTGTATAAACTAGACATGCAGGTTCCATGTCTTCTGAACTTTGGCAGAACAAGTCGAGATGGTCCTTTGGGTTCCTGCTTTGTAGGAAAAAAAATTGTCAGGCATCCTTCTAGACACACACACACAAAAAAAATAAAATAAAATAAAATAAAATAAACAACTGATAGACTGTGACAGATTTCCTTCATCACTGAAATGTATGCCAGAGACTTTGGGCCATAAAGGCTAAAGATTGTGCCCCAATGTTACAAAGGAACTTTGGGTGACTGTCCAGGCAGACAGGTGTCATCTCTGTCATTTTCTAGACTTTAAAAGTTGCTTGTACTTTCTGTTTATTTAGATAATTTTATATCCTTCTGTGGTCTTTGATATGGTTAAAGGTTTGATAATTATAAATATAGTTCTTTTTAGTTTAAAAGATGTATTAGATATGAAACTTTAGTCTCACAATGATAAGATAGATAATAAAATATTCTCTTTAATTTTGTAAATACAAATAGACTAGATATTGTGACTATAGTTCCTGCTCGAAATCTGTTCTGTTATAATTTTACTATCTAAAAATTAAAACCTTCCTTTTCAATTAAACAGAAAAGAAGATACATGGTAGAAATGCTCTCTGTATGCTATATAAATAAAGGGCTGGTTTGGCCTATGTAGAGCACCATAGAAGTGGGTAGAGAATCAGAGAACAGGCAGGTAGGAGAAGGATGGAGTTAGTCAGTCTTCATCTGACCCCCGAAGGAGGAACATGTAGAGATACAGGCTGAGACATGGGCTGAGCCACATGACTGGAAGATGAATAGAAATGGATTGATTTAAGATGAAAGAACTAGCTAATAATGTGCTTAAGACATGGGCCAAACAGTATAAAGTATATAAGTGTCTATACTTTTCGGGGACAAAAGCCACCACGGAACAGGTTCCAAACCTCCGCCGCGGGCCAGGTCACAAACTCCCAGGCCCAAACAGCCCACAAAAACTTACAACAACACTGGTTTCTTTTGATTGATTTTAATTTTACGGTTATTTTGTTAGATATTAGGATGGTTTCACCAGCTTGTTTCTTGGGACCATTTGATTGGAAAATCTTTTTCCAACACTGTACTTGAACCTGTCTGTCTTTGACACTGAAGTGTGTTTCTTGTATGCAGCAGAAGAATGGCTTCTGTTTTTGTATCCATCATGTTAGGATGTGTCTTTTCATAGGTAAATTGAGTCTATTGATAATAAAGGATATTAATGAATACTGATGGTTATTTCCTGTTATTTTTGGTGGAAGCCTGTGTGTATTATTTTCTTTGGGCTTTTGTTTTGTGGGTTTATCAATTGTAGTTTCATGGTTGTATCTGGGTTCCCTAGGTTGAAATTTTCTCTCTAGTGCTTTCTGTAGGGCTAGATTGGTGGATAGGTATTATATAAATCTGACTTTGTCATGAAATATCTTGTTTACTCCATCTATGGTGATTGATAATTTTGCTGAATATAGTAGTCTTTGTTGGTAGCCATGCTCTTTTAGAGTCTGTATAACTTCTGACCAAGAACTTCTTGCTTTCATTGCTTCCATTGAATAGTCTGGTGTTATTTTGATGGGACTTCCTTCATAGGTAAGTTGACCTTTTTGCATCTTTTAGTAGTTTTTCTTTGTTCTGTATGTTTTATGGCTTGATTATTATACAGAAAGCAGAATTATTTGGGGTGTCTAATCTATTTGGTCTTCTGCAAGACTGTTGTATCTTTATAGGCATTTCTATCTTTAGGTTGGGAAGGTTTCTTCTATGATTTTACTGAGTATATTTTCTGTGCCTTTGAGCTGTTTTTATTCTCCTTCTTCTATTTCTCTTTTTCTCAAGTTAGATCTTTTCATTGTATCCCAAATTTCCTGGGTATTTGGTGTTATGGCTTTTTTGGTTTTAGAGTTTTCTTTGACTGATGTGTGTAATTCCACTATTGTATCTTCTACTCCAGAGATACTCTCTTCCAACTCTTGGATTCTGTTAATTATGATTGTATCTGTAGTTCCAGTTTTTTTCTTCAAATTTTCAAATTCCACCTTTGTCTTTTTTATGCCTTTTTTTATTGCATCTATTTCAATTTTTAGTCCTTGGAATGTTTCTTTCATCTGTTGGTTTTTCTTTTATTGGTTTTCTTCCAAGGATTTGTTCATCTCTTGCAATTTTTTATTTCTATTTTCTTCTATTTCTTTAAGGAAATTTTTTATATCCTCTTTTAAGGCTTCTATAATCTTCATAAAGTTGTTTTTGATGATGCTTCCTTCTTTTCTCCTGTTTCTTCTTCAATGCACTGTTCAGATCTTGGTGTTATAGAACTATCAGCTTCTTTTTTTGTTGCCTTGTTTTTTTTTTTTTTTTTTTTTTTTTTTTTTTTTTTTTTTTTTTTTTTTTTTTTTTTTTTTTTTTTTTTTTTTTTTTTTTTTTTTTTTTTTTTTTTTTTTTTTTTTTTTTTTTTTTTTTTTTTTTTTTTTTTTTTTTTTTTTTAATTGTTATATGTGTTCTTGCACTGGCATCTGCCTATGCTTTCTTGGTTCACTCATAGTCAGTTTTGAGTAGAAGGGTTGTGTGTCTCCTGCCTGCTCTGGAAATAGGGTTTTCACAGTGTCTGACTCTGCTCTGGACATTGGTCCATGATTTGAACATGTCTGTCTATGACAAGACAGCTTGTCCTGGAGATGGGGCCTGGCCTTGGTGTATTGTAGAACCAGTAGCTTCTTCTGGTGGAGTCTTGTTGTTCTTTATGTTTTTATATGTAGTCTTGCACTGGCATCTACCTATTGCTTCTTTAGTTCATTCTTAGTCAACTCTAAATCTATTGTGGGTCCAGGGGTTGTGTGTCTCCACTGAGCTCTGAACACGGGCCCTGCAGAATCTGTAGATGCCCTTGTGTGATGACACAGCTTGCTTTGGAGGCAAATTTAGTCATTGGATGTCATTTCTGCTGTTTGTTTCTGAGAATCTCTGGTGGAGGTGTGTTTTCCCAGCTTTGTTTTGTTTAGGGAAGTGCTGGGTATAGGTACAGAGGTAGGATTATGTCCCTGGCTACAGAGAAGTCTCCAGTTGGTTGAGAATTTGAGGTGTGCTTACCTCTTAGTCTGCCCTGGACATAGGCTCTGCTAGATTGGATCTTGCTAATCCCTTAGAGTCAGAAGTTTCTTACATGTCTGGGCCCACTTTCCAGAGGAATCTTCTCAGCAGTGATCCTGCAGCCATTTATAAAATTCTGAGGCTTATTTTAATTACAAACTATTTTGCCTGTTGCTCAGGCTTATTATCAACTATCTTTTACAACTTAATTCAACCTATTTTCATTAATCTATGTATTTCTACGTGGCTAGTGTCTTACCAGTATTTAACATTTGGCTTCTTTGGATGGCAGCTTGCGCTGTCTTCTTTACTATGACCTTCTCTTTTATCTATGCTTGGATTTCCAACCTGCCTCTAAGCTACCTTGCCATAGATCATAACAGCCTCTTTATTAAAAAATTGAAACAAAGCACATTCACAGCACACAAAAAGACATTCAACATTAATTTCTTGTTCTTATGTATGAGTCCCTTAACTTCTTGGTGTATTGACACAACTATTAGCAATGTGAGAATTATGGGTCTGTATGTTTGAATTCATTACCTCTTTCTAAAATATTACCATTATTCATGAAAACATCTATTTAATAACTTTTTTAAAGCTTTTTTGATTAAAATTATTCTCCCTAGAACATTTATGCAGTATATAACATTAAGCTTTGTGACTTATTCTTACTTGTTCAAACCAGAACTAGCATAGTGAAAGTAAGAGAAGCACAGAGCATCCATGCACCTGGAGTCATGCTCAGAATTTTGCAGTGAACTATCCATGGGTTTATACAAAATGTGTCAGGGTCTCCAGGGGACTTGCCACAAAGAACGTAATCTGTGCTATTCTCAAGCCTTGTCTCTTAAAGCAGCCACATGGCTGCTGTCATATTATAATTTACAAAACAAGTAGAGGTTATAAAAGTTAACTTTTTTGAGAATTTAGCATGGACACCAATTTGAGTATTTTGAAATAGGTTATCAAAAAATTACAATTAATCCTGTTCTGATTCCTTTCTATCTTAAAGGTTGAAATCTACAAGACTTTCAGAATTTACAACTTTTTTATCTTTTTAAAGGAATTGTCTAATAATGTGCTGTCAGAAAATCCCTAAGAGTGAATCCCAGAATCAAAGCATCCAAAATTCAATATTATCTTGTTTTTCTATGTCTTGCTAACTTTTCAACTACCATGTTAAAAGACCATAACCAAGGCAGTTTATAAAGGAAAGCAAATAAATTGGATTATGGCTTCAGAATATTAGATTGTAGTCCATAACAGTGTGAAAGAAAAGTTTTGTGCTCACATTTTAATTAAAAAAAATAGTATATCCTGCTGACTGGTGATACTAGCAGTCTTATGGGGGGTCCCGAGGCTGAATTATTTTAGTCAGCAGCATAGAATCTGATGTGGCCATTTTTTCTGATCAGAGATTTTTCAGAGTTCTTCATTGATCAAACCTTATTTTCTTTAATCTGGAATGAATCCACAGTCTTTTGTTTTCTGTGATAAAAACCTCTTCTCCAAAGTAGCATTTCTTTTTCTTTTAATTTCAATGTCCAGTAATTTACAAACTATATAGGTTAGATTAATCAAGAAGCATTTATAATCAAATGTTGCTTACCAGTTCTTACTAATTTCTTTGTAGTCAAAAATATTAAAGACCAGATAATAACATGCAGTTTCTAGACACTCTGTAATTTCCACCTTTACCATCTTTACGCAGTTTATTTTTTTACTGTACTTCTTTCTTAAAACTTTCTTTAGCTTTTCCCTTTGTCTATTCTATCTCAAGCCAATGTATATTTTTAAACACATTATAAAACATTTAGAGGTTTTTATTTTTTTAAACCTGTCTTTACTGTGTATATCTTATCTCTTATTTTTTCTGTTTCTGAACACAAATTTACTCTGCCAAGCTCTAACTAGGATTGAAGGCTTGGCTAGGGTGGCTGGATGCACTCACCTCCTAGCTTCATTAAGAGTTTAACTTTTTAGCAAGGGTACTGGCAGGAACCACAGTTTGCACTCTGGAAATTTTAGGGTCCATATTGCCATGAAGTAAAGCACTACCACCCACTGCTCATCAACTCCATTTAAGTATTTGGCAGGAGGACTTCTTAAAAGAGCTAAGTCAGAAAGCATCTATAAAATTTACCACACTTCTCCTTGCTGCCAGCAAACGAAGTCCTCCCAAGAAAATGGTAGTAGTACTAAGAAACCTTTTCTGGCATCCTTTTTGCCTCTAAGGGCAATAACACAAATCTGTCAAAAGCATATGGTGCTTGTACCAAAGCTTCTTCAAGACTTCAGTAACTTATGGCCTTGTTGCAGCTTAGGCTGCATTCCAAAAACCCAATATTTTGTATCTCAGGCTTGTATGCCGTGCTAGATCATTTCTGTACCACAGCCCACACCAGATACAAAACTCTCATACTTTTTGGCTTTTTTCTATGCTCTAGAACCATTTTTAAACTTTCTCTGGCTTTATGTGAGTGTACGTGACCTGTGTTGGAGAACCATTTATAGTAAGAAGTTTCTGGCCAGACGAGCCCCAAGGTCTGAACCTGCCTATAGCTGATCAACACTCCCTATCCCTGAAGTTGAGACCAGCAGTCCTAAAGCCCCAAAGAAACACACTGAAGCTTATATTAATTACATTCTTTTTGGCCTATGGCTTAGTCATATTGCTAGTTAGCTCTTACTCTCAAAATAACCCATGATTCTCATGTTGTTTATCCCTTGGGCTTGATGTATTTTTTTAGAGAAGCATTGTTGTCTTCTTCCCTCTAAGTCTGTTGGTGTCTCTGTTTAAAACTGAATAGTTTCCACTTTTTTATGCCTGAATTTCCTGCCTGCTGGACACACACACACACACACACACACACACACACAGAGAGAGAGAGAGAGAGAGAGAGAGAGAGAGAGAGAGAGAGAGTCATAAGGGGATCCATTACATGGTATTCTATCTTCACATCCTCACAAATTAATTTAAAGAGGATAAAGGATGGAATAGTAACTTTGTAAGAATAAAATCACTGCTGACAAAAAAATACTCATAAAGAAGAGTGATCTGTGTATTTTCTTTTGTGTATAACAGTTTGTTAGTATATTTTAGAACCCCCTTAAAATAAGGTGTCAGGAAGCTATAGCTACTTTCATATTATCATATTTACTTTTGCCTCTGGGAATGGGGGAACCACCCAGCAGTGTACTGGGCCCCACTTTGGCAGCATAAGAGAGCCTAGGCACTTTGTGCTGGACAGTGAACCTTCCCTTCTGTACACTGGTGAATAAGCAACACAGCACTCACATGACTGCCTCACTTACTCACATCTGTCATGTATACACTGTGGGGTGGGCACATAACCTTTCTTATAATAGAAAGTCTCTCTTGGTGCCTTTCTCAATAAAGAACAAGAGAAAACACTAAATTTCAGCTGTCTCCCAAACAACATTACCCATATATCCAGGTTGTATTTTTAAAATTATTTTCTACTTTTTGTTTTGTTTTGTGATTTTGAGTCAGAGACTTGGTATAATCTCCAGCCTGTTCTTGAACTCTAGATGCCCCTGCCTCACACTTCCAAGTTCTGGGATTTTTAAATCTGGACTGCCACACCTGGGGTTTTTCTGTCCTCTTTACAAATAGAAGTAAATCAATGATATAAAAAATTATATAGAAAGAACACTGAGAATGGCCTGAGACTTTTGAAATCTCAAAGCACACACCAATAAGGGCAAAACTTTTAATATTTTCAGAGTAAGGTATACTAACCTGGGACCAAGTACGTAAAACAAAGGAGGCCATTTTTATGTAAATGCTGCTCCCCTTATTTCCTGAAACAAAAATAGTATCTTATTTTGTGAAGATGAAGAAAAAGAAAGGAAAGAAATATGAAGTTGCATGATATGTAAAACATAGGGGGAAATGCAGGAAAGAATATGATATAAATTGTTCCCAAAGAAATTTTACTTCTAAGTCTGAATAAAGTAAAATAATGAGTGTTAACAGTGGGAACATTCCAGTACTCATTCTATACCAATGAGTGGTTGGAGCACACAAAATGAACACCAAGAGTTTAGTTCACATTTTGTTTGTTCTCATATTTAATTTAAATTACTGTATGTTTTATCTGTCTCTTTGGTTGTATGTTTGTTAGTTTGTTTGTTTTGTTTTTGATTATTTAATTTATGTTTCTTGTTTTGTTTTCTTTGAGAACAAAAGTCCATAAAGTAGAGGTGGTTAGAGAACTGGGAATAATCTGAGAGGAGTTTGTGAAAAATATGAGGAAGATATATTTTATGAAAAGAATTAACTAACAAAGTAAATAAATACTTATATTTTTAATAAAAGAATATTTTGTTTCCAAAATAGTAAATTCCTAAGAATGTTTTTCTCTTTTCAATATCTACAAATGTAGTTTAAAAGTGAGTTAAAAGTTTGAAAACTTTGGCAATCACTAATTACATTCATGAGCAATAACAATGATACTTTGAGAAAATTGTCAACATTTGTAACAAATGTGGATTTTCATACATGGTACAATCCATATGTAAATATCCTCAATACTTATTCACACTGCAAATTTGTGCATATTTTGCATTATTTGTATATATTTATTTAGATATATAATTCCTTATGAGATTTTTGCTGTAGTTAAAATACAAGCGGGAATGCACATCATGTTATGTTGAATCAAGAATATACATAATGTAAAACAATCCCCAAGGCAGTGCTTATGTGAGTTAACAAATATAAAACTCTTAAAATATCTGCTTGCAAATCAATATGTAAATGAAGGGGAAAAACGATTTCCAGTAAGTAAAATAATAGAGCAAAGACATAAAAAGGAACTTAAGAAGCTTGTACTAAAAATTATCATATGAAAATTTTCTCTATGGTAAAAATTACACAAATTTAAGTTAGTGCATCCATGATTGAAATGACATAATTTATGTGACCACTGGTAAATTTCCATGTGTCTCTGTTACTCAATTCTGCTCCTCCATAAAATGAACAAGTTAAGTAAATTTATCACACATTGACTTGTGAAATAAACATAAAATCTTTAATTCCTGTGAAATGTAAAAATATCACTGGTACAAATTTATTAAATATCTCAATCTAACATACTTTTATAAAATTCATCACAAAACATCAATTCCAAAGAAAAATAAATATTTTGAGAAAAGCAGTTATAAATATTTCCAAGCCTAGACAAATGAAACTTCTATGTCTCTACAATTCTACATTCTGTACATTCAATGTTCTATATAAGACATTCAATATTTTATTCAATTCAAGATTTTTTTCTGTATACTTTATTATTATTATGAGCAAAGAAGTCACGTTTTCTATCCCTGTATATCCTTATTCAAGGTCCCTTCCCCCTCCCGCCACATAGGTCATTTTTTCTTCTCCACAACTCCCCATCCCATCCCTCGGCAGGCAGCAGACAGTCCCATGGTCCTACTGACCCAATATTGATTAGTTCAGTCTCCACTCCTGGCAAATCCAGTTTTGTCCCCTTAACCTCAAGAGTGAGTCAGGTGTTCCTTTAAGTGGAGTGGGATCCAAAGAGTCAGTCCAGGGTTTTTCTGATCCCAAGCTTTTCAGTGGTTGTGTTTTGCAGCTTGGGCATGCTTGGCTTTTTTCTTGTTTGTTTGTAAAAGATGTTTTTAAATTTTGCATTATATAAATACAATTTAGAAATACTATTAATGTATAGCCCAGGCTGGCCTTGAATTCATGATCCTCCTCTCTGTTCCTCCGTCAGCAAATCCTACTAGCATGCACCAAATGTTTCACTGTTTATATTCAATATATGTATCAATACTTCATTCTTTTTTATTGCTAAATAACAGTCTTTATACTCTTATGGCCAACAATAATTAGTACAATATGTGGTACTATATTTTTCTTATTTGTCTTGATCAATATTTGTATTATATTTGATTTTGGTTGTTACATAATAAAGCACTATAAAAGTTTAAAATAAAGAAAATATTATTAATGTTTAATTTTTTCTATCTTATGTCTTTAATAAGCAAGTGTAACTTTATCTAACATTTCCCTACTTTTATTTTTTATATGCATATGATAATAATAAATAAGTCAAGTCTCCTTTGTGGTTTAAAATAGAGTTGTGGAGTAGAATATGATGGCTCCATTAAGATATTATTTATATATTTGACAAGGTAATAGAAAATGACAATCATTAAGTATTGTTTATAAACATTAAGATACTCTTATATTCAAAGGACCACATTGAGTACACTTAAGTTTATTTCTTTACAAATTATTTTTAGAATATTCAAGAAAGTCTGAAAAAATTACTTATATTTAAAAGCAAATTATTACTTGTAACATATTTGCAGCCAGTGACCAAGTGTACTGTTTCCTATATTATCATAAATAACAATATTTAAAATATCTGCTTTAGGGCTGAAAAGATAACTGAATAGGCAACTCTTTGCAGCACCAGCAAATGAGCCTAAGTCAGACATGCTTCATGTCTGTAGGCCTAGCCCTATAGAGCAAAGATCCTCCAATCTAATCTAATCAGAATGGTGAGTTCCATGTTTAGTATATGTTTTTGTCTTAGAAATTACAGAGTGGAACAACAGAAGAACATATCTTAGCCCATATTCTGATCTCATGTACAAAATGTTTACTCTCTCTCTCTCATAAATTCATTAAAAACAATCATTGTATATTTGTGTATGTATTCTGATTAATAAATGCTTAAAGAAAATGAATTTAATCTTTAAATAAAATGTAAAATGAACATGGATTGAACGGGCCACATGTGGTGCTACTGGATTGTGTCACTATGTATCTACGTATTTTGAAGTGAGATGAGTCAAGAAGCAATAGAAAACAAACAACCAAACAAAAAAGCAAAGCATGCTCAAGCTGTAAACCATAGCCACTGAACAGCTTGGGACTGGAAACACCTTGGACTGATTCCTTGGATCACATTGCCCCTAGAGGAACACCTGACTCAGTCTTTATGCTGGGGGCAGAAAACTGGATTATGCAGGAATGGAGGTTGAACTAAGCAATATTGGGACCATGGGACCTTGGGACCACCTGCCCATGTGTGTGATGGGGGAATGAGGAGAAGACAGAATGACCTGATGTGGTGGGAGGGGGAAGGGACCTTGAATAAGGATATACTAGGATAGAAAATATGACTTCTTTATTCATAATAATAATAATAAAAAAATAAAATTTAGATCTGATCTCTCATAGAATCAAAGCATAAAGACAAAAAATCCCAACTATGAAGTACAGGTTATATACTTTAAATATTATAGCATTTTTTATTTTCTTATTTATTTATAAAAAAGAATAAAAAAACATGCCAATAAAATAAGTCTATATTTTAAATCTTGATTACAGATAACACAAGTAAGATAAGTTATTGACTGACCACGTGTGGATTATAAGAGGTAAGGTACTCTTTATATTTTATAAATCCTGTATCATATGATTTTTCAATTTCTATTAGAGTACAGCATGTATGTCAGTTTAGATCAATGTTTTACTCATATTTAAGAAATGAAAATTATTTTTAAATGAATTTATACATTATCCCATTAGAATACAATTAGTCATAACACATTTCAAATGTATATTTTACTACTAGGCACTTGAATGATAATTCTCTTGATTGATTTATGGGAGTACACAATTGTATAGCCAAATTAATATATTTAAAATGAAGGCATTCTTTATATTAAGAATCTGTGACAAATTATTATGGATTGAATGTGACCCCATTCTTTGTACACTGGACACTCCATATACTTTTTAACATTTTTGTAAGGTGGAAATATTAAATGTGAATATTAGCTCATAAGGGCATTCTTGTGGATGAATAATATTATTGGAAAGATTTAGTTATCAAGAGACTAGATTTGAAATAAAGAATGTATTTTTGCTATTCTTGCTGTATAAAAAATGTTTTGTAATTTGTCTTCTTTTCATGTGGTAGGAATAAATTAAGGTCCCTATTGTATGTCATATTTATCATTGTACTTACTAAATACTATTTATTTTTATATTGTTGTTATTTGCTTCATTTATATAAACTGTATAAGCAGCAAACAATCAAAGATACTGTTAATTATTTAAAAATATTATTTTACTATAAAAATACTAAAGGGAAACAACAGTTTAGGGGATATAGGTACATCTGACTGTCTTTATTAATTCATCCCTTAGTAAAATTTTTACTGTTCTGTAAGATTGTGGAGGAAGCCAGTTAGGAATAAAGAAATAACAACTATAAATAAAAATGCACTGAGACACTGAAATGTCAGGTTCTGGATATGTCCATAATATTTTCAAGCTCTTCTCATTAGTGCCAAACTCCTCAAGATCCTAACTCACAACACAATATCCTAATTGTAGCACACTAGCATATATGATTCTGTATACCTTTAGTTCAAATTGTCAATTTATAGCCTCTACAAACTCAACATGTTTATGTCTAGTTTTATTTTAAACTACTTAATATATTATAATAATAGTAAATTTCTGTGGAAATTAGAATTGAATAACATAAATTTTCTCCCCAATAACAATATATTCAATAAGATTCTAAACACATTGAGTGGAAAATAATATTTATATTTTTATGATAAAGTTAATAAGGAGATATTTATATTTCAATTTTAATAATTAATACCATTTTAAGACTGGTTTGTATCTAAAAATATGTTTGAGATGTTTGAAATCTCTAGAGATAATAAGATTATTTATTTTTCACATGTATTTATTTTATACATTTATTTCTCAAATGTGAATAAAAAGAGAGTTTATTTATACTCTAAAAATCAATGGAACAAGATTTATAAATGTGCTTCTGAGGAAGTAAAAATGCATGTGCACATCTTCATTTGCTTCTAAGAAGGTCAAAAGCAACTGTTACTAAGTGAATTCTCGCTTGTCAACTTGACAGAGGACAAGAACATTTTGTAATACTAGACATTTTAACATTTATTGAATTATGAATAAAGCACACACAAATATTAGTTGATTTATGTTAAAAATAAACCCTAAATTTTGAGGAAAATTTAGTATGTTACAAAAAAACTAATATATATATTATTTTAAAATTATTAGTAAATTGTATAAAACAGATTTTTTTTCAAATAAAACTTGTTGTAGTATTAGTACAAATATAACTACACACCAAGGTATAAAACATATATTACCAGAAAGATTAAATTTTAAGGAAAATAATGTTGAAGTCTTTCTTTTCTCTTCTTACTATTATAATCTTAAGAAATATTGCCATTAAAAACTTATACACCAAATTTCATATTTTCACCTGATTTTATTTTAAATACAGTACCAACATTTCTAATTAATCTGTTTGAATAAGCATTTTACTTTACACGTATCCATCTATCTATATATATATATATATATACATATATCACAAATTGAAATGGGAAGCAGAAATGAATCAGCAAACCTGAAAAATATATTACTTTGGATACTCCCTCAATAAGAACCATAGATACTACAGGTAGATTAATGAATATAAATTATTGTTTTCATATTATACAATGTCAGATTGGTACCATCAAAGATTGTATCAGATTTTGGCTAAGCTGGCACCTTTTCCTACATACATATAGAATGGTTTCCATTCTACTTTTTTTTATAAGGCCATCTCCTAACAATATCAAATTTCTGTAATAATATTCACTTTGTTCAACATCAGGGTATTTAGTATTCTTTATAAAAATTAAAGATGGTATTTTGAAAAAATTTTCACTTTTTAAAATATTATTTTGTGTTTTCTTTTATGTAGAGATTAAATGCCGTGAGTCAACATGCCGTGAGTCAACACAATGCACTTTCAGATAGTTAAAATAATATTTGTTGTTTGATTCAAGACAGAGTGTGAATAAACTGAGGCACAATAGAATCATGTATGTAAAATTATGTAGATTTTTGTAACTATACATAAGTTGTATTAAAACATGTTTTTGTGTGAATGCTTTTTCTCTTTATATGTATATGTCTGCATATGTATGTATGTGTCTCTACCTTCATTCTGTGAGGAAGCAATGTTTTAGTATCTTTTCTAAGGTTCAAATACCAGTGTTTAATTGTTTCATTACATTCTCAAAAAACTGTAAACAGGAATAATTTAAATAACATGCCTATCTAGTACGTAAATTGCGGTAATCATTCTTGAAGAAAGAAGTACAGAGTGAACTTAGTATAAGACCATGCAAATAATAAAAGTGCTTGGTACATGTTTGTTTTACAAAAAACAATTCAAGGGTCTCTGTGATCCTATAGTTACTGTCCCAGAAACTTACCCTACCTAATTAGTAACAACAAAGCCTGTTCTTTCAACCCTTCTTGGATGAGAGGTCTTTGGTAATGATAGAAAAGGGGTGAATGACAGGAAGCAGCATAAGCACAACTCTTACAAGAAGAAAGAGAAAGAAAAAGCACCACACCAAAAACTCTAATTTACCTTGTGCTCACCCAAATTCCCTCCAGTCCTGAAAGGGCAACTTCTCCAAGATACAAGTTGAGAGGTAAATATTAAAACTTTGGTGAGGTGACACAAAAGTAGAAGCACTGAAAATGTCTCATAACATTTCAGACACCTTTGCTTTTCAGATACTGGGTGATATTAGACAAAAATGTCCCTGTGCATACACTCTGCCCTATTGGATGACATTAAACAATCTTGCTGAGCAGCAATGAAGATGAGTTATGTTTGAGGGGAAAAAAACACAAGAAAACATCCTACATTCTTAGTGCTAATTTCTTGTTTATGATATGAACCTAGTCTTCAATTAATCTTAACAGTTACCTAAATATTTATGTAAAACCAAGATGTCATATATCACTGTTATTGAGGATATTATAATAATGCTTTTAGATGTAAAGAAGAGAGGATATTGTGAGGACTTCATAGGATACTGCCTCCATAAAATTCTGCTTGGAAGTTGGTGGCAGAAAATTGTGATATTATGAGTAAGGTAGCAGCAATAGAAGTTAGTGCACATTTCATTGTTATTACATCTGTTTGTAATGTATCATAGAGAAACACCTGGGTAGAATTTATCAAACATATAAGAGAAAATCATACATATATAAAATATGTAGAATAATATATGAAGATGTTTGTCCAGTGATGACACCATCTGATACTGTCATGTGAAGCTTTTCCAACATGGCCACTAATAAACATTTATTCTAATTTGTAGCCAAGCTGATGCTTGCTTGTATAATTTCTTCACTCAGGATTCTGATTAGGTTTGTCACAATTTCAGCCCATTCTTCGATAATATGTGTATCAAGAAGACTCAATATATAAACTGGGGAAAATAGTAATGAATTGTTTGTCTGTATGATCACTGGGTGCTCTTTTCACTTTAAAGTTAGGCACCTATTTTTGGCTTACAATTCTGGAACAGGACATGCTTGTGTTAGTCTATATAACATAAATATCAACACATGTTGTGTTCCCCATGCCTTGGAAAGATATAGAAAATGTATTTTAGTCTAATCCTATACTTTCTTGGTATAACTGAGAGACTAAAGAACTGTAAGAAATTCCTATGCTGTTCATTGTTGTATAATTAAAACAACTTTTCTAGATGACCAAAGCACATCTTTAACAATGAGTTTACTTTTCTAAAAACCTTTTTCCAGAAAGTGAGTGAGATAATATTCCAGTAGTTGTATAAATATCCATTTCCTATGATCTATATATTTTAAAATTTTATGAGTAAGCTTCCTTTCACAGTGAATGCCTTCTATTTCAACACTGGTGAGGCAGAGACAGGCAGAAACCTATGAGTCTGAGGATAGCATTTTCTGTATAGAGAGTTTCAGTCTAGACAGAGCCATAAGGAAGAACACTCTCAAAACTTAAAATAAGTAACACCTATATACATTATGCATATCATTCATATTAGGACAAATTTTGGTGTTATCCAATATCACCATCCTTACACAAAAAGGGACTCTGATAACCACCTTGTAGTGATATAACTTTTCAATTTTTTTCATGTTTCTTGAACTAAGGAAGGCAAGTGTTTCTTCCTCAAGGAACAGCATCATTAAAATTCTGTGATAGAAAAAGTAGCCAAGCACCCACATCACTCACAACCACCTCCAGCTCCAGGTTCAAGGCCTTTGTGAATACCTGCAGTCATGTGCACACACACATTGAATTTTTTTTTAATCTTTAAAAACAAGGTAATGAAGTTTTATTTAGAATGTATGAATCTTATTTGTATTTCCACCCTTGATAAGCCATGCTTATGATTCTTATCCTCTATATAGTTATTGTTAACTCTTCCGCATTTTAAATTCTTTTTACTGTTTTTTTTTCTTGATAAATACAAAATAAAGAAAGAAAAAAAAGAATGTATGATTCTCTTTGAGTTTACTATATGAGGCTTTCATTATCATTGTTTTGCATTTGTTATTACTGTACACTTTGAAGTATCTGTAGTGTCATTACTGAAGTTTTTTTTATATTCTGAAGATGGCAAAGACTGTACATCTCAACAATTTAAAAAAATATATGTTTGAGTGTAGTGATATATTGTGTTTCTAATTTTAAAAAAAAGTAGCCAAATAAATGGAATCAAGTTTTTCCAATGACACTGATCTAATTCCCATATCTTTAAATTTTAAGATGGAGATTTTTGATTAAAGCGATTGGTTCCCTTTTAAAAGAACAAGAATTACATTATTAGGCTTTGATGAAAATTTGTCATTTGACTCTCCAAGAAAAAGATGTACTTCATAAAAGGCTTTTGCAAAGAGGTAATCTTTCTGAAATTTCTTTTCTGTTGCTGGAGATGGAACCCAGGACCTTATACTTTGTGTGACAAAAGCTAGCTTAAACACTAACTAGTCCCACTGTTCTGACTTTTATTGCATACTCTGAATTTCTTGTTAACTTTCAAGTTTGACAGTGTTTATGATTTACATTTTCCTTAAATATTTAGAATACTAAACATTTTATAAGAAAATATTTTTTCCTTCTGTTTTCTGACATCATAAAGTTACCTTGCAAAAATTTAGCAACTAAGGATTATGCGTATTTTATATCTCAAAAAATATTGCACATATCTTGTTTTAAAGTTATTAGATATAGTTACAGTACAAAAATAGAAAAATAAATAAAAGAGAGGTAATCAAAAAATCTGCTCTGCAACTGGCATGTTGTGATGGTTGGTGACAGCTTTTCCTTTCTGGAGATACTCTGAAATACTGCATTAAATATACTTCAAGTTTTTTCTTTGAAAAGGTTGAAAACAGAGATTGGTTATCTATGATCTACCATTTTACACTGCTTGAGGTTGAGTTCTAGTGTCTCAGCTATGTAACACTTACGTTAAAATGATAGTTACTGTTATGGAAAGAAGTTATAAATATTAAAGTCTGAAAAGTTATAAATTGTTTAGCACTTGAATTATAGTGAATAATAACAATTATGCTTTTGTAATCATTAACATCATGTTGAGATTTCAGATTTTTGGAAATTAGAATTTCCTTAATATAAGCATGTGTAATTATCTTTTTTGCCTTAAATGTACCTCCCAAGAGACATCTGTTCATCCTTGGATAGGATGTCTACTAAACTCAATTGTTACTCAGCACTTTGTGCAAATTAAAGTCATCTACAATACAAAATCATTTAAAATTTAGCACAAGGTTCAGAAAACCCATTCTCTTCAGAAGCTTTGAATTTGGAAACCACAGGTAATCTGTTTTAACATCATATCTGAGGTTTTAACCTCTAGGCATATTACAACCCTTTGAGATCATGTTTCTTTCTATTTCTTAACTGACACACAATTTTTAAAGACAGAATTTTTTTTATTATTTATGTAGTTTGTATAAGTTAACCTTCCTCCCAGAGCTGCCATCCTTGAATACTTCAAACCCTAACCTTTTGACACCAAATATCTATTTTACGGTACAGCTGAAAAAGACACTCCTATATGAAATGCACAATTTTCTGCATGTCTACTTTTTATTCTGTGATTCATGCCAGCTCATGTATATTTATCAATTGGGGGAAGGAAGTTAATGGGAAAATATTAGAAAAGTAGAAAATTTATTCAAAGAAGATAAATACTTGAAATGTGAAAAGAATTGCAAAGAACATTTTCTTCTTCTGTAAAAACAGAAAAATGTTGACTAAGCATATAGAAAAAGAGAAAGACACTATTTTTATAATATACATTTTAATTTTCAACACATGTTACTGATTAGTTTCATTATTTGAATATAAGCTATGGGACTTAAAAGAATACCATGCATAAAAATGTAGAACAATATTGTTAATATTAATTGAAAAAACATCTGTATTGAATCAGATACTTCTGGAATAATTATTTATTTTGTTGTGGTAGTCTAGAATTTTGATAGAAAATTTAGTATTCCAAAGTTCAGGTTTTATAGAAGAAAGCTGATATGAATAGAAAATGAACAAAGATTTGCTAAAACAAATTTTAAGGAAATGAAAATGTGAATAAACTGAATATCCGGTGTAACCTTTCTGTTTGTTTGATTTATTTGCAGTGAAATGCATTATTAACAAGATTGTTCTGATGTTCATTCTTGATAGCATCTGCAAAGCAAAATATGAAAAATAAATGAAAATGAGCTTCTTTTGGCTTTTACACATGTGTGTGTTCTGTTTTATTATAAGGATGGGGAAAAGGCAAGAAGGTCTTATAATGCTGAGTGGCAGGATTTCCACAAGAGTTTTCTCAAGTGTATTATGATGTATTTATATTGACAACAGAGTCATTCTTTGCAGTTCTCAGAAGATGAATTCTGCCATAACCCAAATAACAAATTTCTGTTGTCGGACCTCATTGAAACAAGAATCCAGTAAAGAACATCTAGTGCAGCTGCAGGGGGCTGTGCACTTTTGCCACAACTGTGATCCTGGCGGGCTCCCATTATTTGGCCTCTTATTTCCCCACACTACTACAGCACTCAATAAAATGTCTTATCACCTTAATTCAGAAGGGAAAGAAAAAAGAAACAGGTTGTATGACTACGGTGAGAGAGCAGATCTATTATATGAGGAGTTCAGGTTACTGAATAAAAGACACTATGCACACACATGGAACTGAAAACCCAGAAATCAGGATCTGGGGACTCCCTTCCAGCAAAGTAGGAGGTGGCTTATTTTTAGGTATCTTTTATTTTTTATTAGGACTTCATATTCTGTGGTTCTTCCTCACTTCTGCTGCTAACCTTTTCTGAAAAGCTCCCTTTAAATCATTTTACCTCCATTTACAGAACATTGCTTTAAAACATTCTAAATATGCTTTTATTGAGTAGAAGACAGATTGTTTATAGTGCATGGCTGTTTGTTACTATTCATGCTTGTCTTATTACAATAGTGTTTTTCTTATAATACATTTATCTTCTGTAAATCTGTTTGCTATTAATATTGTAGAGATTCGATAAAAGGGAATTTTTATGTGGGTGATATGTGCTGGAGAAAGTGATCAGGATTAATTTAAATATTTACAGAGGTGTAACAATTTATTTAGAAAGATTTATTTGAAATATAACAACCTTTTTTTTTTCTTTCTTGTCTCTACTAAGTAAATTTCATTTGGCAAAATTGTAAAATAAATTTTTCACAGTGAAATGTAAGAGGTAATATTTCCTGTCAGTACAGCTGAGCAGGGGGTTCTGTATTCACTTAGAATAACAAAAGTAATCTGTGGTAATTTTTCTAATAGGCAATAAAGAACCCAATCTTACACACCAGCAGACAGCTTAAAAGCTAAGCCCTTTAATTGTTGTTCTTAATATTCCATTTAAAATTTTACTGCAGAATGCAGTCACAGGGAAAGCCCTGCTTTATAATTTTCATTTTGAAGTACTTTCATGGATTTCATTCTTAGCGAACTGATTGCAAGAAAAGTTCTTTCCGTCATTTTGTTCAGAGTGCTTCCAATTAAGAAACAGTGTTGGGAGAAATCATACCCAACTAGTAGTCAGGAGGGCCTTCCCAAACTCTGACTCTGGTGAGGGAAAGTCTGACACACAGTTATAGTGGTTTTAGTGAAAGGCCTAAGATGGTAGTTTCAACTGCTATTCCATCCCTCCTTGAAATTATACCATAAAACACTTACAAATGACAAAACACATAGAAGAAGTATATGTTATTGAACAAAATAATAAAATAATGATTTCAACTTTAATGCCTTGAATATTGCTTCAATCATGTTAAGTTGTATTACTTCCTCAGCATTTCTTCTTTGTGATAAAAACATTTCAATGTCTTTTTTCCCAATGCTCTTATTATCAGACTATAAATTTATTTATAGTATACATATTGTGCAATTATGTAGGAACCCAGACCATCTAATTCAAGAATATGTAATTTTTTCTTTGCTCAAGTTTTCTCCATTATCATCTGGCTATTCCTGGCATCTAGCAAGCACTATCTTCCTCTCTACTCTTATGAAACCATTCATTCTACACTCAATGAGTGACATCTGATAGTACTTCTTCCTTTTGTTTATGGACAATTCTTTCAGGAAAGTGATCTTCTTTTCTGTCTATATTACAAATGACAAGATGTAATTTTTAAATGCTTAATAAAATCTATATACAGTTGTTGAATATTCAAGTATCTATTTGAAAACATGCAGACATTTTTAAAATTTATTTTAGGTGTGTGGATATTATATTTTTCCAGCACTGTTAATTGTGAAGTGTGTTCTTTTACAAATTTTGTTTGCTGTGAGCTCTCTGTTGTTTATTTCCATTTGATGTTCTATTCCCTGAGATCATGTCCCATTTTTAATGGCCATATTATGCTGTTTGATCACTATAACTTTATAGTATATTTTAAAGTAGTATGATTATTTTCCTTTGATATATTTTCTATTAAATTCCTTCTATAAATTCCTGACTGATGTTAATATTTTAAGTAGCATTTCTTGTATACCATGAGTTAGTAACCATATATTCTGTGTTTTTAAGATATTTTTAATATTGCCTTTTTAAAATATTTTATTTTGTAGATGCATTTCAACTGGTTATTAAATGTATTTCTACTGATAATTATTTACATTTAAATATTCAGATGTATAAAAACTGTAGTGGGAAATCAGAATCTACTCAGGTGAATTGAGTGCTGGAATGGAGAGGGGCATGGTCAACGGGAAAAAGAATCGGAAATAGAGCACCCAGAGATAGGACGGGAAACAGGAAGCCGGCAGGCTCTTGCACAGTTTCCGGAACAGTTGAGTGAGTTCCTGATGTGTAGCATGTGGGCAGGAGCTTTTCGGTTGGAAACGCTCCTGTGCATTGCAACCTGACTCTTTCACCTCTTCTTAAAACCTCCTCTGGTCTGTAAGTGATTCTCACAAAATAAACATCATTTAAAACATATCTCACAGTGGGTCATTACCATGATAATTGGTGCCTGAACGCGGGGCTAATTCCACGAACCTGCTGGGTCCCCCACCCGCGGATGGACCTAGCAGGTCTAAGTGGCCAGTTTGGTTTCAGATCTGCTCATGGATCTCCTGCACCCAGCCAAGAGCAGATCTGTGTGTGGATCTCCTAAGAGACGGATTGAGCTGAGTGCAGTGACTTGCACCAGTAGTATTTTTTGGAGGACACAAAGGCGGGCCGGAGAATTCCTTACAGCACCTCTATTGTGGCGCAACTGCCACATCTGCTGACGGAAAGTCCTCATTATATCTGAGTAAGGTAATTTTTTTTTCTTCTACTATGTCTGACCAGATAAATGTTCAGAATTTTACTCACTTTTTCACAATAGTGATAGAGGATTATTTTCAGGATTATGCATTTGGAGGCTATCTCAACTCAGGAGTTCTTTTGCTTTTTTTGTGTGATAATATACTTTATATCTACTTATTTTAAAGGGTCCCAACATAGGGCATGTGAGGCTAAGATGTCTGGCATGGATGACCATATTAAGACAATCCAGAAACTCGTTGCTTCCATAGAACAGAGGTCTACATTGGTTAGAGAGGAATGCAGGGCTCATATTGATGAAAATTTTAGGAAATTGGATGAAAATTTTAAAAAAACTGGATGAGAATTTTGTTAGAGAGGAATGCAGGGCTCATATTGATGAAAATTTTAGGAAATTTGATGAAAAATTATAAAAAACTGGATGAAAATTTTAGGATACTGGATGAAAACTCTAGGAAATTTGAACAGAAGTTAGTAGAACAGGTAGATGTGGACATTGAGAGGATTTTCCACTCTATGAAATTGTTGGAGAGGTCATTTATAGAGGACTTTAAAACATTGAAAAAGACCATTACCACTAGGTTGCAAGATCATGAGGCTCACTTGGAGATTTCAAAAAAGGATTTTGAGGTAACACCTGCTCTACCTAGAGTGGTTACGATGAGGGGACTATCCCCCACCCCTCCAACTCTCTTCTCAGTTGTGGCAGAAACCAAAAATCCACAATCACTTGGAAGGGCTTCAGACAATGTGGGATACAATTATGAACCTATACTCATGAAGGATCTAAAATCAGTAAAGGAAGCCATAGTTACCTATGGTGTACAATCATCTTTTGTTAAATAATCCATAAACTCATGGTCAGTACAGAATCGGGTAATTCCTAATGACTGGAAGAATTTAGCAACTGCAGTGTTGAATGATGGCCAAAGCTTGCAGTTGAGGAATTGGTTTAGGGAAGAGGCTAAGACTTTGGAATTTCGAGATCAAACTGGGAATGTTACCGTCTCCAAGGACCAAATCCTTGGGGAAGGACAGTTTGCTGATGTATCAGTTCAGGCTACTTATGATGACCATGCTCTGTTGCTTTGCTGTACTGCTGGCTTAATTGCTTGGGAAAAGGTTTTGGACCCAGGACAGAGAATTGAGTCATATACTCAGATTAAACAAGGGCTGAAGGAGCCTTATACAGACTTTTTACAGAGGTTGACTCAGGCTATAAATAGAGCAGTGTCAGATTCAGAAGTTCGGAATCAATTGATACTCTCTTTGGTCTTCAATAATGCTAATATGACATGTAAGAAATTGATTATGCCATTAAAGATCAGAGGTGCATCCATAGAAGATTGGATTCAACTTGCAGTTAATGTTGAATATTTACACACTGATGAAGAGAATTGGGTAGGACAAGCCATTGCTAATGTTAAAATAAGGAATCAAAACATTATTTGTTTCAATTGTGGTAAGCCAGGCCATATAAAGAGAAATTGTAGGCAAAGCATAAATGGGAATTTTTCCAATCCCAGGAGAGACTTAAACAGAAGGCCATTACCTCCTGGACTATGTAGGAGATGTAACAAAGGCAGACATTGGACAAATGAATGTAGATCTATAAGAGACAAAGATTGCAAGCTTTTAACATGGGAAACGTAACCCGGGGCTTCCCCCAGGAAGCCTGCAAGAATCAGACCTCCAAGCCAAAAAAGATTCAGTCATTTCCAGTCACAGTGGAAGAGCAGTGTCCTCAGGATGAGTAACAAATCCCAAGCCTGAAACAGTAGACCATGTAACCATAGACAATAGATCGCCCTTACAAGAGAAGTTGATGGTATCTAGTAAACCAATAAAACACATATTTTGGCAGACCTCCATAAATGAACAAAGACCAAAGTTAACCATAAGAATAGACAATATGTTTATGCAAGGTTTAGTCTACATGGGAGTTGATGTTTCAATCATAACTTCACAGGCATGGCACCCCAGGTAGCCTCTGAAGGAGGTAGATGTTCAATTTTTAGATATTGGAACATTGTCTCAGGTAAAACAGAGTGTGAGATGGCTTGAATGCATAGGACCTGAAGGACAGAGAAGAAGATTGAAGCCATACATGGCCAACATAGCGGTGGGTAAAGAATCAGAGGGCAGGCAGATAGGAAAGGGTGGAGTTAGTCACTCTCAACCGTCCTCCACCAGAGGAAGCATGTAGGAATCCAGGTAAGCCACAGGCTATGGGCCACGTGGTGGAAGATTAACAGAAATGAGTTAATCTAAGAAGAAAGAGCTAGATAGTAATGGGCATAAGACATGGACCAAACAGTATTAAGTTAATACAAGCATATGATTCATTTCTTTGGTGGACAAAAGCTGAGGGCGCGAACCAAGTTCCAACCGCCACCACACATGCACCAGGTCGCAAACCTGCCAGCCCGAAAACGGCCCGGGGAAAGCTTAATACAACAGAAAAACAAAATTACTAATTCTACAGAATGATGAATAGGTTTAGAATGAATACAATTACATGTGGTCACAAAATTTTAGAGAGAAAATAAAAAGTGTTTACAATGTTTCAATGAGAATCAAAGCATTTCTTAGAAAATTGGGGGATCAAATGCAGGTAAAGGACACATGAGTCATGAAAGATGATATGAAATTAATTATATATTTATGTTTAACTCTGTCATGAATCTTTCTCTTTTCATTGATAAGTACATAAAACCATAACATATAATGAAAGATTAAAATGAAATATATAGCTTCACATCTTCCAAAAGGTGTTGCAACTGTGCATAAGTGTGATCATCTCTGCAGATGGTGAGTCTGGGTAATTATATTTAAGCATATTTTTAATTTTCACATTCTTTACAATAAAATATTTTTGTTTCCCTTTCTAAATTTTATATATTTATTTGTTTTTTATTTTTATGTTTAAAGAATAAAGTCTCATTATTTATCCATACATCTCCTTGTTCAAAATCCCTTGCCCCCTCCTGACCCCTCCCAGTCATACTCTCTTCATCCCATCCCCAATCTCCTCCCCAGAAAGGGCAAAAAGATCAAAAAATGGATTAGTATAGCATCCACTCCTGAGAAGGCTGCTTTCCTTATACCAACATCAAGACTTGGTAAGGTGTTCCTATGGAGGAAATGAGCTCCAAGGTGCTGGTAAAAGGTGATTCAGGTCCAAAGCTAATCAGTGGTTGTGGTTTGAAGCTTGAGTGTGCTTTGCTTTTTATTTAAAGTCCACTAATGATTGAGGACATCCTCTGCTTACCTTTCTGGTTTTTTGTTACCTTGCTCAGGAGGATATTCTCCAAATCTATCCATTTGCCTGTGAATTTTAGGATAGCATTTTTTTCTTAATGCTGAGTAGTACTACATTGTGTAGACATAACACAGTTGGTCAATCCATTCTTCAGATGAGGGACATCTAGGTTGTTTCCAGGTTCTTACTATTAAAAATAATGCTGCTGTGAACATAGTTGAGTTAATACTTTTGAGGTATGACTGTGCACCTTTAGGGTATATGCTCAATAGTTGTATTGCTGGATCCTTGAGGAGACTGATTCCAAGTTTTCTGAGAAACCACCATACTGCATTGCAGAGTAGCTGAACAAGCTTACACTCCCAACAGCAACAAAGGAGTGTTCCCCTTCCTCTGTATCCTCTCCAGCATAGACTGTCATCTTTGTCTTCTCTCCAGCATAGACTGTCATCTATGTCTTCTATCTTAGCCATTCTGACAAGTGAAAGGTAGTATTTCAAAGTTTTTTTGACTTGCATTTCTCTGACGGCTAAAGATGTTGAGCACTTTTTCAAGTGTCTTTTACTCATTTGTAATTCTTCTGGTGAGAATTCCATTTTTTGTTATGAACCTCATTTTTAATTTTATTCAGGGCTTTGGGCTCTAGTTTCTTGAGTTCTCTATATATTTTAGAGATCAGGCTTCTATCACTTGTAGGGTTGGTGAAAATGTTTTCTTATTCTGTAGGCTGTCATTTTGTATTATTAACTGTATCCTTGGCTTTACTGAAGTTTCTCAGCATTGGGAGGTCCCACTTATTGATTGTTGTACTTAGTGTCTGTGGTACTGGTGTTATAATTATAAGGAGTCACCTGTGCCAGTGTATTAAAGCGTATTTCCAACTTTCTGTTCTATCAAGTTCAGTGTGGCTGTGTTTATTTTGAGGTCTTTATCCCCTTGGATTTGACTTTTGTGCAGGATGACAGGCTTGAACTATTCCCATTTATCTACACACTACCATCCAGTTATCCCAATACCATTTATTGAAGATATTATCTTTTTTCCATTGAGTATTTTGGCCTCTTTGTCAAAGATCAGATGTTCATAGGTTTTTGGGTTAATGCCCTAATCCTCTATTCTATTGCATTGATCCACAAGCCTGTTTTTATGCCAGTCCCACACTGTTTTGCTTTGTTTTGTTTTGTTTTGTTTTGTTTTACTGTAGTTCTACAGTATAACTTGAAGTCAGGGATGGTGATGCCTCTTGAGGTTCTTTTGCTGAGCAAAATTGTTCTCACAATGCTTGCTTTCCTGTTATTCCACATGAAACTGAGTATTGTTCTTTCAAGGTTTGTAAAACAATGTGTTGGGATTTTGATGGGAATTGAATTGAATATGTAGATAGCTTTTGCTAAGATTGCCATTTTTACTATGTTGATCCAACCTATTCAGGAACATGAGATATCTTTCCTATTTCTGATATCCTCTTCAATGTTTTTCTTCAGTGATTTAAAGTTTTGTTCAAATGATGTGTTACTTCTTTGATTAGAGTTACACTAAGGTATTTAATGTTATTTGTAGCTATTATAAAGTATTATGGTTCCCTTATGTTTTTTAGCCCTTTTATCTTTTGTGTATTAGAGGGCTACTGATTTCTTTGTGTTAATCTCGTATTCTGTAACATTGCTGAGGATGTTTTTCAGCTGCAGAAGTTCCTGTTGGGAGCTGCGTGAGTGCCGCGCCTTAAAGATGGCGCTGGCTTCCGCCTTCCGCCACCCCGACGGTGAGCGCTCCTTTCCACAAACAATTCCAAATATGGTTTGTGCGGAGCTGACTCGCTTGCTTCCGTATGCGTGGCCCTATGGTAGAGGCCCACGTGGCAGTAGCTGAGTGGTGAACCTGGGGTTTAAAACTGGCTGCACGGGCTGGGAGCGGCTGCTGCAGAGTTTTTCAAATAAAGGACCTGGTCAATTGCCACGGAAGGATCCTGGTGCCGTGTCTTTTCCTGCTGGTTGGGGTTTGGCGCGGCGCAGTTGGTGGCCCGGACGGGGAGCTTCACCAAGGAGCAGCAAGGATCCAGAACTGTGGTAAGCAGGGGGGATAAGCCGGATCAGTCCCACGGGTATAGTGAGACCTGCGTAAAGCAGGAACTCCGCTTGTAGATAGAAGCGGAGGATCGGGGCGGTCGCTGATGAGTGGCTCTAACCCGATCGGGAACAGATTAAACTGGGGCTGTTTGGGAGAGGATCAGAGAAGGTATTATTGAAGGGTTATAGAATATTAGTAGAGGGGCTGGAGAGGTGGCTCAGAGGTTGAGAGCACTGACTGTTCTCCCAGAGGTCCTGAGTTCGATTCCCGGGACCTACATGGCAGCTAATAACTG
>PVIH01002215.1:0-15178 GCA_004025045.1 Sigmodon hispidus
ATTTTATTGAAAACATTATCTGTGCCTTTGAGCTGGTATTCTTCTCCTTCTTCTATTCCTATTATTCTCAAATTAGGTCTTTTCATGGTGTCCCAGATTTCCTGAACATTTTGAGTTATGGCTTTTTTAGTTTTACTGTTTTCTTTGACTGATATATCTATTTGAGCTACTGAGTCTTCCACTTCAGAGATTCTATCTTTCATCTCTTGAACTCTGTTTGTTATGCTTGTATCTGTGGTTCCAGATTTTTTCTTCAGGTTTTCTATTTCCATCTTTGCCTCATTTTGTGCCTTTTTTATTGCTTCTATTTCAGCTTTTATTTCAGCTTTTATTTCAGCTTTTAGTTCCTGGCACGTTTCTTTCATAGATTTTTTCATCGCTTCCAATTTTTTGTTTGTATTTTATTCTATTTCTTTAATGCTTTTTTTCATATCTTCTTTGAGAGCTTCGATGATCATCAAAAAGGTATTTTTGGTGTTCCTTCCTTCTGTTTCCTCTTCATTGCTCAGTTTAGGTCTTGTATTTCTAAGATCGCCACTCTCTTCTGGAGTTACCATGTTGTCCTTTGTATTATTATGTAATTTTTTGCACTGATGTTTGCCCATGGCTTCAGTGGTTCACGATTAGATGGCTCCTGGTCAGTTGTGGCACTCGGGTTTGTGTGCCTCCTGTCACCTCTCTGAGCAGGGTCTGAATCTACCCTTCAGGGACCCCTGTAGTTGTCTGTTCGCTCAGTTCGATGTGGCGGTGGGTAGCCGTGCAAATTCCCTCAGCAGGAGCTGTGGGTATGGTAACAGGCAGAGTTTATCTTCCCGTGCTCCAGAGTGTGCTGGGACTCTGCAGACAGCACTTGGTCCCGGAAGCGGAACCATGAATTTCATACAATGTGTTTTGAAGATATCTACTCCTCCCCAAACTCCTCCTAGACCTTCTCCTACCTCCCTGACTACCCAAATGGGATCTCCATAGAGAAAGCATTACTATATTTTTATATTATATTTATTATATTGTATTATATTATATATTAAATCTATCTAGTTTAATTTATGTTGTCCAACTACTTTCGGGCTTGGGGGCCCTCCCAGGAGTGTGTCAATATGCCAGAGACCACAATATTAAAATGACTGACTATCCCTCTCACAGCACCTATCAATAATTCCTCACCTGGGGTGGGGTTTTGTGCCCATCCCCTCTCTCTCTCCCTGCTGAGATACTGTCTAGCTTAAATGAAAACACATCTGTCACAGCCACTGTCAGTCACTTGTGCAGCTACTTTACTGTGCATGGAAAACATTTTCTTGGAATCATCAACCACCTCTGGCTCCTCCAATCTTTCCACCCCATCCCATCCCTATTGTGAAGATTCCTACACGAAAATCCCTAGCCTTAGGAGGGGCATCATATACATGTTCCATTTAGGGCTGAACACTTAACATGAAGATGTAGCTTATTCCATCCTTCCCTGAAACAAATGACTGCATGCATTTAATTGAAAGGAGAGACAGGTGGAAGTGGGTTGACTTTGTTCTACCACATTTCTGGTCCCAGTTTCTGTTAAATAAACTAAAATTTGTAGGGGAAAATGTCATTTAAGCTATATCTCAAAGCAGTGCATCACTCAAAGTAGCCGAAAGGGTAAAGTGGGAAAAGAGAGGGTTAGGGGAAGATGGAAGTTGGGGGGAGGGGCAAGCAAACCTAAGGAGACCTCCTTCTGTATAACCAACTAAAAATTCTAAAAATAATTTGAACAGAGGTAGCCTGCATGACTAGATCATACTTCCTCTAGTAGCTAGAAATGTGTGTGTGTGTGTGTGTGTGTGTGTGTGTGTGTGTGTCTGCTTGTCGTTCTATTGTGGTGTAATAGTGCCAAGAATATTTGGGGGTTAACCAGTTGCTGCCCAACTGGATTTGAGGCCCACTCCATTAGAGAGAGTTCATATCTATAGATCTGGTAATGGGTCACAGACCTACGTCTGGGGAAATCAGAGACTCTAGAGGAAAATAGGCAATCGATGTATTGCCAAAGGGACATGTAGCCAAAACTTCCTCCCCACCATTTGTGTAGATCATAGATTAGTGCTGCTCTCAGCCTGGGTCAGAGAAGTTTCTCACAGAGTGCGATCAGCAAAGCAGGGCCCTATAACTGGTCACATGCCCAGAATAAGTTTCTATTGAGTTTTTTAATCCCTAAAAAAAATACATCATCACCCTTCCAGGCCCAGATAACATCATAGGATAGAAGAGAAAGAGCATGAATGCAGAGGATGGGGAAGGATGTCATACAAAGCTGTCTTCGGGATATAGCATGGCAGTAATAAGCACAAACACATAGAAGCTGTGCTATCTGCACAAGCCCTTCACAAATGAAAACACACACACACACACACACACACACACACACACAAAGAAAGGAGGGAGAATACTTGAGAAGAAGGAAGCCAACAAGGACAGATGAGGATAAGACCGGGAAATGGCCAACATCACCACAGTACGTTCTGTGCATGCACACAGTCATCAAAACAGACGAAGAAAACAGAAGTCCATTTTCATCCTAATTCATACTTGCCCCAAATAGAAGCAATCATGATGGTTTCCCATAGATAAAGGTATCAGCAAAGTTGATACAACAGTACAAATTTGATAATAGTACTCAATGATAAAAATCATTGAGTCATCAAGCTACAAAAAAAAAAAAAAATGTGGATGGGACTGAAGAGATGGCTCAGTGGTTAAGAGCACTGGCTGTTCTTCAGGACCATGCAGGTTCAATTCCCATGATCTAGCCACACAATCCCAAGTGTCAGTAACTCCAGTTCCAGGAGATCCTATACCATCATTTGGCCTCCACCAAGCACAGATGTCATATGCAGACATATATGCAGGCAAACATCTACACACATAAAAGTCCTTTCAAGGTATGGAAAAAATCTTTCCTGTGTATTGAAACAGTCTAGGGAAACCTAGATGGTGAGATTATAACTGTAAGGAATTCTGGGAAGAAAATCTACAGCAATGGATGCTGAAGGTGATGGGAAATGGGGAGAAGTGGTATTGTGCAAGCACAACACCAAAAGCTGCATTTGTGAAAACCAAATAATTCCATAGCACAGGCTGAAAGCTAAGTGCAAACCCTGAGCTTTTGTGGTAGCAAAACGGATGTCTTCAGTGGCTATAGGTATGCACTGTATGGGGCAAGTGTAACACACGGATGTGATTATTCTCAAGGGCAATAAAGGTAAATGCATGGTCTGTTAAATGTTTATGTGGATCTAAATGTGTTCCAAATAATGCTAATTTTTTAATTGAAAACTATTTCTGAAAGAGCTCCACTTAAGCAAATAATCAACAACTAACTAAAAGACTGAGCATTGGCTCATGCTCTTTGCTATTAAGTGAGTGGAAAGAAAGAAAACCCTCTGAGGTGTTGTTTTGTTTGTTTTTTGTTTTTTTCTTTATCCTTTTAGTTGTTTTTTGCTGTTACATGATGACATTTGAAAAGAGGCTGGACCATCTGCTGGAGTGGGTGGTCCTTCAAACAAAGACCACCTTCTCTGAACTGCTGCTAGAATGAAAAAGAATATTAATAGCTCCTTTCTCTGCAGAACTAGCTCTCTCTCTCTCTCTTTCTCTCTCTCTCTCTCTCTCTCTCTCTCTCTCTCTCTCTCTCTCATCAAATTACTCTTAAGTGGAAAATAAACTCAGTCCGTTCTGTGCCAAATGTGAAACACATAAAAAGCATTGCTGGGGGAGATTTTCTCAATCTTAGAATGGTTTTTACCTTCATCACAAACATCCCTCACTTGAAAGAGAAGACCAGGGTTGTCCCCTTGGCTTTTGATCCGTCTACCTCAACTTTGGCTTTTGGGGCTGGAAGTGCTATTTGTGGAATGAGGCTGAGGAAAGGAGCCAACATGAATTTCAGGCTTGCCAGAGCTTACAATCTTAATGTAAATTCAACAATTAGCAATGCCTCAGCTGTGAAAGCTGGAAAGGATCCACACATCAGATGGTTAGAGAAGCTGGCTGGGAAAATCACTTCCATTTTCCTGTTGTTATCCTGTCCTATCCCAGCTAGCTCACAACCTTGAAGAAGACCTGAGTCCTTGTGGTTACAAATTCATTAAGATATCCCAGAAAGGTAGTCTCAAGATTCATCCAAAATAGAACTTCAGAGCCTAAGTAAGAAAAGAGATTTAAAATGTAGTATCAAAAACAGGCAGCATCAGCTTCCAGAAAAGCTAAGGCTATGGAACACTGGGTGCCAAGGAGGTTCAATGACATTGAGTTACTTCTAAAAGCAACATAGCAGCACTAATGTGTCCTTGTCAATTTGAAATGCATAACAGGTGTCACTCAGTAATGAGGCTTACTGTTTGTTCTCTTGAAGAAGACAGAAAACATGCTTGTTATACAGATACCTTAGGGTCAGGAATTCCCCTCAGAACACTAGGATTTCTTTGTCTCACTTCCCCACCTGGATCTTCTAAAAAGAAGGAAATATTGTAAATGCGCAAGTGTGTGTAAGTATTTTTGACAATCCTATTGAGAAAAATATAATGATATAAGGGCTGGTGAAATGGTGCTTCCTCCTCAAACCAGAGGATCTAAGTTCAATCTCCAGAACTTACATAAAGTTAGAAGGGCAGAGCAGACTCTACAAAGTTGTTCTTTGACCTCCAGATGCTTTCCACATTCTGTGTGCATGTACACACACACACACTTACACACACACACTTACACACATATACACACATGAACACACACACGTATATACACATACACACATGCACATATACACACATATACACACATACACACACATGAACACACATGCACATATACACACATACACACACATACACACATGCACACACATACACACACATACACACATACATATACACACATATACACACATACACACATACACACACACACACACACACACACACTAAAATAATGATATGATGATATGAGGCTTTAAGGAAAGACCCATACTTCTAAGGATTTTATGTACTTATTTGACAAAATTACTTGTATTTTCCCTAAAACCCACTCTCCTTAATTCCATTGTGGTTATTATAGGTAATGTAAGTTTCATTCTAGTTTGCTTTCTCTAGCTGTGGTCAATTACTCACCAAAAGCAATTTAAGAAAGGAACATTTGGGAGGAGATAATTGTCAGTCTGTCATTCAGGGAAACCAAGGCACAAGCTCCAAATAGGAGTTTGGAGGCAAGACCTGAAGCAGAGACCACCAAGGATGAACACTGCTCACTGGCTTACCTTTTCAGGCTCCCTCAGCTACCTCTACTTATACAGCACAGGCCTGCCTGCCTGCCTATAGATGGCACTGCCCACACTATATCAATCAGCAATCAAGAAAATGATTCACAAACCAATCTGATGGAGGCAATGCCTCAGTTGAGATCCCCTCTTCCCAAGTGAGTCAAGTTAACAACCAAGATTAGCCATTATAAGGGGGTGTGTCCCAAACTATGAACCGAGCTGCACTCTGAAATCTTAATGAAATACTTTCCCAACTGCTCTAGGACAAAGGCCTTCCATGTTCCTCAAACATCTCTCTCATTTCTAAACTATCCACGCCTCCTATTAATCTCTATTCTTATGAGTGTGCAGAAACAAAAATCAATGTTTTGACTAAAAATTCTTTCAAGATTTATGTCTAACATCATCCAGATTCTGTCTTTAAAGTTCTTCCAAGGTGAATCCTGAGAAAGAATCTGGGTCCAAGTGAGCAGAGAATGCATAGTCCAGCTCTGCAGAATCCAGAAAGTAATGGATGACATAGAGGAAAGACCCTTAAGCAGTGAGTGACCACCATGGCCATCCCATCACCCAGAACTATACCATGAAACTATGTCCACAACAGTGCTGTGGTCTGAATATTCTTCTCAAATTTCTGTTGAAGCTTTGTCTCTATTGCCAAAGGATTCCAGATAGCAGAAACTTTAATTAGTTGTGGTGTCTGGAGGTGGGACTTTTGGGAGACACTCAAAGTTAACGAAGCTGTAGCCATGAATTCCTAATTTAACTGTACCATGCCTTTGGAAAAAGAAGTGGGAGCCAAGCTAGAATACTGTCTTGCTGTGTACTGTTTTATACTGCTTCAAGACTCTATGATCATCCATTAGAAAAATTCAAAACTTCCCAACTTCAAACTTTCCAATCTTTAGAACCATGAACCCACTTGATGTGGGATATCTTTCTGTATGTTGTAAATATGCTTTCTTGCCGTTTGTTAATAAAGGGACTGCTTTGGCCTATGGCAAAGAAGCTTGGAGGTAGGCGGGGAGATAAAGTGGAGATAAAGGAGAGGGCAGAGTCAAGGAGATGCTGTAGTCTGCCACCCAGAAGGCAAGATGTAATGGAACACAGGTAAAGCCACAGAGCCATGTGGAAATACATAGATTAATAAGAATAGGTTGAGTTAAGTTGTAAGAGCTAGGTGGTAATAAGCCTGAGCCAGAGACCAAACAGTTTGTAATTAATATCAGCATCTGAGTAATTGTTTTTTAAGCAGCTTGGAGAGGGGACTGTGAGTGGGAAGAGTCCTCTGGCTCAGACAGGCCCAGACAGATCAGAAGGTTTTTTTTTTTCTCGGTCTCAGTGTTTGAGTTACTTCTGAGATGATTTTCCTTGATTTACACTGCTTCTGGCTGGCTGATATGCAAAGAGTAGATCTATGGCTGGATATAATTTTGCAGAAGGACCCTGCAAAAGATGATACTCCTGTCTGATAGAGCATTCTTGGTGTGACTGAAAATTACCTACTATTGCCATGGTGACCTGATAGAAATACCAGAAAAGAAGAAGGGATTCTTATTTCCAAAAGTTCCATCCAAAGGTTCTCATGAGCTTTGGCAGAATATTATATGGCAGGAGTATGTGTTCAAAGGATCTTTTTACTTCCTGGTAACCCAGAAGCAAGAGGTAGGGGTGTGTGTGTGTGTGTGTGTGTGTGTGTGTGTGTGTGTGTGTGTGTTGGACGATACCTTCAAAGACACACTCCTGATATCTTCAGAGAGACACTCCTGGGACCTCTTCCTGCCTCCTAAAGTTTCACCACCCTTCCAAAGAGTACCACTAGCTGGAGACCAAGTGTTTAAGACAAACTCGAACTTTCACACCATCCAAAGCTCCAGTAACTTCAGAGAAGGCTTGGAGACACAGTTAGGCTCCTCCAAATGTGCTTCAATCTATGGCTCAACTCCTAAGTGCTCAACTGTGCACACAGTAGGCAGTTATATTTATTGAATTAATATCCAAATATCCCCTCATCATATATTCTGCAACAGAATTATGTGTGTTTCCCAGAGAGAACCTTTACCCCAAGCACTCACTCATACATCTTTTAATCTGTACAAAAGGCTTCTTGTCTCTTTTCTGCAAACACTTGTTTTGAACCCAATTATCTCAGAGATCTACTCCCTCTCACGCACTGTCAAGGCAATTTACTTCAAATGAGCAGAGTGTCAGCTCACAGCCCCTGCTTCTGAATCTCAGAAAACTAAAGCATCTGTCTCTAACATGGGGATCTTGTCAAGGGGTTGTTGTTGTTTTCCAAATTTAAATACATTTCATTATTTCAGTGTTCCCTTATTATTTCCCACATCTTCTATTTACGTAAGTGGAAAGGTAAAATGTCTCTTTATGTTAGTCTCTTATTGACTCAGCAGATGTGAAGGCAGGACATTTTATCTCAGCAATTGCTGTTGGTTTTTACCTGTAAGTCATGATTGATGCTTTATCTAGAAAAATAACAGCAACTTTGTGCTAAAGATCATAAGCAGCTGAGGTGGGGGGGAGAGGCACATAGCAAAACCTATGAGCTCCTTACTTTACATATCATAGAGAATATTAATGATTTTTCATTGTTCTCTCCCATATTCCTCCTGCTACAACTCCAAATGCTTTCTTTAGAACATGGGTGTTACCTGTCCTCTAAAGAGGTTTCCAACTGATTGTTTTTGTTTTTTTTTTTTTCACTGTAGCTAGCAATAACTTCAGCTCTGTAAACATGTGTTGGGGATATGAGGCCATCACATCTTGGCAGACTCAAAGCCCTGAGTTTTCTTAAAGGCTAGAGAAATGACCTCCCAGCTATTGGTGAGAACACTGTCTTCAGTCTGAACCACCTTTGTAATGAACCTGCCTTTGGATTCCAGCAATTAAAAAAGACATAATCCTTAAGAAAGTCTCACCGGACTGCCTCTGATTTATGTGGCAGGACTTAGTCCAGGGTGAAGGTTTAATGAGAATGGTGTAAAGGATAAAGTGCCCTCTGCCTCTCAGACAGCAGAGTGATGCTCGTGTGGACAAGACAGGTCTGGACTTAGGAACAGACAAAGAGGACCTGTGTAGAAAACTGGGGAGAAAGTGGGAAAAGATTTTTAAAAGAAAAGAAAACCCATATGCTAAATATTGATCCATTATACTCTTTCAACCAATTTCTGAATGTTTTCCCGAAGAAAACTCCACATGGATAATTTGTGTGCCTATTGAAAGGATTCTTCTTAGAATGGAGTAAGGATGGCTAAGGAATTATCACTCTTTCTCCTGGTCTGGAAGTCTTGCAAATAACAACCATTCTTTCATCCCAAACAGGACCAAACTTGGGTTGAGAAATAAGCCTATTAAAATTCGGTTAAGAAAAACCATTTGCTGATGACCTCGTTTATTAATTGCTGACTGCCTTTTAAATCCTCCAGTGAGAGACAAAAGGGCTCCCCAATCCTTTCTCTGAGAACTACAGCTCCAGATGGGCTGCATTTAAGTTCTAAAGTCCTCGTATTTGTTCCACCAAAAGATGAAAAGGAATTTTACCCTGTTTTGTTCCACAATTACCACCCACGAGTTCTTCAATCCTGGCCAAATTGAGCATCAATTTAAATGAGATTTACTCGTGGGACCCTGTGCAATCACAATCAACACAAGATATCAGGGAGTTTAGGAAATGGGTCTATTAAAGAGCAATTAAAGCTGTCAGCCTTCCTGAGCTTGTTTCCCAGTTAATTCAATCCTACTAGACAGTTGGATTTGCCTGCTGGAAACAAGGTTTGCTTTACTTTAAGACTCAAGCAGGGTCCTAGGGCTGGTTGCTAGGGCTAAGTGATGGCTCACACTTCACCTTAAGGTGGCTTCTAGTCCCTCTATAAGTAAGTGACTTTGAAGTGACTTCCTATACAAGTGTGTGAGTCTTCCAGGATGCTTTGACACTGGGCAACGAACTCAGCCACACAACTTTGAGAGATGTTAGCGAGGAAATTTTGGGTACCCAGTCAATTTTCTTTTTTGTTGAATGTTTGTTAAATCCCCCAAGTGGCATTTAATTGTGTTTTATACTTAGAGGTGCTTGACATTGGCTATCAAATATGAGTCAGATGTGCTCAGTATGGTGGTGCCTCCCTCTGGTCCCTGCTAAAGAGACAGAGGTAGGATTATCATGTATTCAAGGTCAATACACAATAATTTAGACAACATCTTAAAGCAAGACAAATAATTAAAAATCACATAAAACATTGATTTAGTTCAGTGGTAAAACACTTGTCTAGCTAGTTCTGATCTCCAGTATTTTAAAAAAAATTACCTTAGGTATCTATACCCTTTAATATATGATTTTCATGCTGAGGAGCTATCATGGAGATACAACCAGCCATTTGTGCCAAGGTGTATAAACTAATTTGTTGCAATATCAGAAAAATCTCATGAGCTAAAGCAATTCAAGGAACTAGAAAGATGGCTCAGTGATTAAGAACACTCATTGGCTGCTCTTCCAGAGGAACCAAGTTCAATTTCCAGCACCCACAGGGTGAGTAACAACCATCCACTTCCAAGGCACCCTTTTCTGGCCATCTTGAGCACTGCACATGTATATGGCACACAGACATACACAAAATAACTATACATATAAAATAAAAATATATAAAACCTTTAAAAAATACAATTTTTGACCCCTTGTAAATACATGCCCTCTTTCTCCAGCATGAAAAATGTCTTCAATATCACTGTGACCTGTAAGGTATGTGGAACTCTAAGGAATGAGTTGTCCATAGGCAAACCTGGAGTCTTTCTCCATCAAAACCCCCTGGGCCCTCATACCCTTAGATTCAAACCCTCTGCAGTCTACAGGCTTGAGAATCAGGCACATTTTTCATACTGAGGTGTTTGTGGATTAACGTTCCCTGTACTATGCAGAATTTCATATGTTAAAATGAGATTTTTTTTTTCCAGAACGCAAGACTTTCAACCATAAATAAGATTAAAATGAGAATTTCAGGCTTTATATATACCCAGTAGTTAGGATTTTAGTGGCTTAAGAAGCTTTTTTGAAAGATTTTTTTCCAGAATGTGTATATCATATATGTGGGTAGTTCTAAGTTTTAGTAATTAGTTTCATAGCAAAAAGTATTCAAGTTTATTATAGGAAATGTGGGAAACAGAAAGGAAAGGCAGAATGCATCTACCTTCTAACCATGCAAAAATAACATTTCAGCATCCTCTTGTTTTCTTTCAGTCTTAGGCATATTCTGTAGCTATCTTCCAAGCTTTGGCTATGGTCTATGTATAATTTGATTTTTTTTCCTATTTTGCACATTTATTAAAAATAAAGTAATGATTTCAGCCTAACAAGGTCCTCCATGGCGCCACATTTTACAGTCCTCACTTTTACTCATCTATCTGTTTACTCCTCAAGAATGTTAGAGGCTTGCTAATCTCTCCAGGGTCTGGTGAACTACAGATGACCTGGAAGAATGAAAGGACTACAGACAGCAAGCCTCTGAAGGGCCGGCCACCTGTCACAGATCAAGGTCACTGTCAGCCCTTGCCTATGAGACCACTGCAGCTGCCCACCGTGATTTCAGGACGGTAAGCTGTCAACCTGCCTCTGGTTGGTACGAGTTGCTTCAGGCACCACAGGAAGCCCTCCCCGACTCCAGGATAAGGAAACTGAGTCCTCGTACAGTCCTGAGGAAGACCCATGCTGCCACTCAGACATGCCTCCTCCTTCCCTGCGCACTTCACCCTTGGACATTGCTCAGTTTTGCCACAGCCATGTCCTCGGTTCACAGACTAAAGGTGTGAAGGGGGAGAGGGACTCTTGCTAGTTGTTTTGGTGATGCATCCCCATTTCCATGAGGGCTACTGCTTTCTAGTATAGGTGATGACCAGGCTTCAAAACGCAAGTGCTTAGCTTGTGAAATTCTACAGGGTAAATGCCAGTGATTTACAGAGAAGTCTCAGATTACATAGAGATGCTAACCCACAGACAAGTATTTGTGAGTGAAGTAAGCTGGGGGAGTGTAACATTTTTTGAATAGGGCTAATCATATGCTTTGAGACATTAAGGTTTACAAAGGATGAGAGTCCCTCCAGAGGAGAGATGAGGTAAGCAGGCCCCGGTGCCTGATTCTCTGCCCAGAAAGTTGTATTCTGGGACGAGAATCTGCCTGTGGTGCTTGACCGGAGACACTCCATAACAGACAGGACTAGGGTTTGGCTGTGAGGGGCTCCTCCAGCCACTCCTAAAAGAGAGAACATTGCACTGCTGTCTCCACCTCCAGGGCAAACTACATCATCAGAGAAGGACTGAGGCCTTGAAATTTAGACCCCTGCCCAGAGCAGAGTTGGAGATCCAGCAGACCCCTTGCTCAGAGGAGACAGGAGACACACAAGCCCTATTGCCACAACTGACTAGGAGCCACCTAATCATGAACCACTGAAGCCATGGGCAGACACCAGCGCAAAAATACATATAGTAATATAAAGAACAACAAGGTAACTCCAGAAGAAACTGGTGGTTCTACAACTACAAGACCTGAACAGAGCAATGAAGAGGAAACAGAAGGAAACAACACCAAAAAGACCTTTATAAAGATCATTTAAGCCTTCAAAGAAGATATAAAAAATTCCCTTAAAGAAATAGAAGAAAACACAAACAAAAAATTGGAAGAGATGAACAAATCTTTGAAAGAAAACCAAAAAAAAAGGTAAACCAAAAAATGAAAGAAACATGCAAGAGACTAAAAACTAAAATAGAAGCAATAAAAAAGGCACAAAATGAGGCAAAGATGGAAATAGAAAACCTGAAGAAAAGAGTTGGAACTATAGATACAAGCATAACCAGCAGAATCCAAGAGATGGAAGAGAGAATCTCAAGAGTGGAAGACTCAGTAGCTGAAATAGATACATCAGTCAAAGAAAATACTAAAACCAAAAAAGCTATAACACAAATGTTTAGGAAATCTGGGATACCATGAAAAGACCTAATTTGAGAATAATAGGAATAGAAGGAGAAGAATACCAGCTCAAAGGCATAGATAATGTATTCAATAAAATCATATGAGAAAACTTTCCTAACTTGAAGAAGGAAATGCCTTATAAAGATACAAGAAGCTTATGGAACATCAAATAGATATGACCCCCCCCAAAAAAAAATCAGCGTGCCACATAATAATTCACAAAACATACAGAACAAACAAAAAAATTTTAAGAGCTGCAAAAGAAAAGGGACAACTTACCTATAAAGGCAGACCCATCAGAATAACTCCTGACTATTCAATGGAAACGAAGAAAGCTACAAGGGCTTGGTCAGAAGTTATACAATCACTAAAAGAGTATGGCTGCCAACCTAGAATACTATACCCAACAAAAGTATCAATCACCATAGATGGAGTAAACAAGATATTTCATGACAATGTCAGACTGAAACAATACCTATCTACCAATCCAGCCCTCCAGAAAGCATTAGAGGGAAAACTCCAACCTAAAGATCCCAGATACACCCATGAAACCACAAACAATCAATAATATGACAGAAGAATAGCCCAGAGAAAGGAAATACATACAAGCTACTACCAAAAATAGCAGGAAATATCAATCAGTGGTCACTAATATCCCTTAATATAAATGGAGGCAACTCTCCCATAAAACGACACACTAACAAGATGGATACAAAAACAGAAGTCATCCTTCTGCTGCCTACAAGAAACACACCTCAACCACAAAGATAAACACAGGCTCAGAGTAAAGGGTTGGGAAAAGATTTTCCAATCAAATAGTCCTAAGAAACAAGCTGGGGTTGCCATCCTAATATCTAACAAAGTAGACTTTAAACTAAAATGAATTAAAAAGGACCAAATTGGTCATTACTTATTCATCGCAGGAAAAATTGGCCAAGAGGAGATTTCAATCCTGAATATTTATTCTGCTGATATAAGGGCACCTACCTATGTAAAAGAAACACTGCTAAAGCTCAAATCCCACATCAATTCTCATACCCTAATAGTGGGAGACTTTAATACCACACTTTCACCTCTGGATAGGTCAATCAGACAGAGACTCAACAAAGAAATAAGGAGTCTAACAGAGGTTATGATACAAATGGATTTAGTAGATATTTACAGAAGCTTCCACCCAAATGCAAAGGAATATACATATTTCTCAGCTCCTCATGGAACTTTCTCTAAAATTGACCACATAATTGGTCATAAAGCAAATATCAACAGATACACAAAAATGGAAATAATCCCTTGTAACATATCGGACCACCAGGGCCTAAAGTTAGAGTTCAACAACATGAAAATCACAGAAACCCTACCAACTCTTGGAAACTAAACATCACTCAGCTGAACCACCTATGGGTCAAGGAAGAAATTAAGAAAGAAATCAAAGTCTTCCTAGAATTTAATAAAAATAAATCCACAACATACCCAAACTTGTGAGACACAATGAAAGCAGTCTTAAAAGAAAAATTCATAGCACTAGATGCCTGTATGAAAAACCTAGAGAAATCCTACACTAGAGAACTAACAGCTCAGCTGAAAGCCTTATAACAAGTAGAAGCAAAATCACCTAGAAGGAGTAGATGGCAGGAAATAATCAAACTTAGAGCTGAAATCAATACAATTGAAACAAAAAGAATAATCTCTGAATCTAAGAGTTGGTTCTTTGAGAAAGTCAACAAGATAGATAAGTCCTTATCCAAACTAATCAAAAAGCAGAGAGAGAGAGAGAGTACCCAATGTACAAAATCAGAAATGAAAAGGGGGACATAACAAGAGACCCCCAGGAAATCAAAGGAATTATCAGATCATACTTTGAAAATCTATATTCCACAAAAATGGAAAACCTAGAAGAAATAGACAGATTTTGGACATGTACCATCTACCAAAATTAAATGAAGAACAGATTAATTACCTAAACAGACCTATAACCCTTAAGGAAATTGAAGCTGTCATTAAAAGCCTCCCCTCCACACGCAAAAAAAAGCCCAAGTCCAGATGTTTTCAATGCAGAATTCTACCAGACATTCAAAGAAGAATTACTCCTATTACTGCTTAAACTATTTCACATAGTAGAAACTGAAGGAATATTGCCAAATTCCTTTTATGAGGCTACAATTACACTAATACTCAAGTCACTCAAAAACACAACAAAAAAGGAGAATTACAGACCAATTTCCCTCATGAATATTAATGCTAAACTTCTCAACAAAATTTTGGCAAACCATATACAACAATATATAAAAAATATCATCCACCATGACCAAGTAGGCTTTATCCCAGAAATGCAGGGATAGTTCAACATACAAAAAACCATAAATGTCATCCATCATATAAAAAAACTAAAGGAAAAAAAAACCACATGGTCATATCCTTAGATGCAGAAAAAGCCTTTGACAAAATCCAACACTCCTTTATGAAAAAAGCTCTGGAGAGATCAAGAATACAGGGAAAATATCTCAATATAATAAAGGTGATTTACAAAAAGCTGACAGGCAACATCAAACTTGATGGAGAAAAACTCAAAGCAATCCCATTAAAATCAGTAACTAGACAAGGATGTTCTCTCTCCCCTTATCTATTCAATATAGTTCTCGAAGTCTTAGCTAAAGCAACAAGAGAACGAGAGGAGATTAAGGGGATACAAATTGGAAAAGAAGTGAAACTATCTCTATTTGCAGACGATATGATTGTATACATAAGTGACCCACAAAATTCTTCCAAGGAACTGCTACAGCTGATAAACACCTTCAGCAATGTAGCAGGATACAAGATTAACTCAAAGAAATCAGTAGCCCTTCTATACGCTAAAGATAGAAGAGCTGAAAAAGAAATAAAGGAAACATTACCCTTCATAATAGCTGCAAATAGTATT
>PVIH01002215.1:15278-71119 GCA_004025045.1 Sigmodon hispidus
AACTATAACCAAAGAAGTAACAGACCTATTTGACAAAAATTTTAAATCACTGAAGAAAGAAATTGAAGAGGATATCAGAAAATGGAAAGCTCTCCCATGTTCCTGGATTGGTAGGATCAACATAGTAAAAATGGCAATTCTACCAAAGGCAATCTACAGATTCAATGCACTGCCCATCAAAATCCCAACACAATATTTTACAGACCTTGAAAGAACAATACTCAATTTCATTTGGAATAACAGGAAAGCCAGGATTGCCAAAACAATTTTGTTCAACAAAAGAACCTCAGGAGGCATCACCATTCCCAACTTCAAGTTGTACTATAGAGTTACAGTAATAAAAACAGCCTGGTACTGGCATAAAAACAGACTTGTGGATCAATGGAATAGAATTGAGGATCCGGACACTAACTCAAAAACCTATGAACACCTGATCTTTGACAAAGAGGCCCAAAACATTCAATGGAAAAAAGATAGTATTTTTAACAAATGGTGTTGGCATAACTGGTTGGTAGTGTGTAGAAAAACGCAAGTAGTTCCAAGCCTGTCACCCTGCACAGAACTCAAATCCAAGTGGATCAAAGACCTCAACATAAACCTAGCCACTCTGAACTCAATAGAAAAGAATGTGGAAAATACCCTTCTACGAATTGGCACAGGCGACCACTTCCTAAATATAACACCAGTGGCATGGACACTAAGACCAACAATCAATAAGTGGGATCTCCTGAAACTGAGAAGCTTCTGTAAAGCCAAGGACACTGTCAATTGGACAAAACGACAGCCTACAGAATGGGAAAAGATTTTCACCAACCCTACAAGTGACAGAGGACTGATCTCTAAAATATATAAAGAACTCAAGAATCTAGAGCCCAAAACATTTAATAACCCAATCAAAAAATGGGGTTCAGATCTAAAAAGGGAATTCTCAGCAGAAGAATTACAAATGGCTGAAAGGCACTTGAAAAAGTGCTCATCATCTTTAGCCATCAGAGAAATGCAAATCAAAACAACTTTGAGGTACCACCTGACACCTGTCAGTTTGGCTAAGATAAAAGACACAGGTGACAGCCTATGTTGGAGATCTTACGGAGCAAGGGGAACAACACTATAAGCTTGTTCAGCCACTTTGGAATGCAGTATGGTGGTTTCTCAGAAAACTGGGAATCAATCTCCCCAAGGATCCAGCAATACCACTTCTGGGTGTATACCCTAAAGACTCACATTGACACTCCAAAGGATTAGCTCAACTATGATCATTGCAGCGTTATTCATAATAGCACGAACCTGGAAACAACCTAGATGCCCCTCATTTGAAGAATGGATTAACAAACTGTGATACAGCTACACAATGGAGTACTACTCAGCAGTAAGAAAAAAATGATATCTTAAAATTTGCAAGCAAATGGATGAATTTGGAGAATGTCCTCCTGAGCGAGGTATCTGAAACCCAGAAAAATAAGCAGGGGATGTACTCACTCATTAGTGGACTCTAAGCAAACAAACAAACAAACAAAAGGCAAAAAGCAAAGCATGTCCAAGCTGTAAACCACAACCACTGAACAGCTTGGGATCAGAAACACCTTGGAGTGACACCTTGGATCCCACTCCCTCTAGAGGAACACCTGACCCAGTTTTGATGTTGGGGGAAGAAAACTGGATCGGCCAGGAGTGGAGGCTGAACTGAGCAGTATTGGGACATTGAGACAAAGGGACATTGGGACCTTGGGACCTCCTGCCCATGCTGAGGGAGGAGATGGGGAGATGTGGAGAAGAGAGAGTGACCTGAGTGGTTGGGAGGGGGAAGGGACCTTGACTAAGGATATACATGGATAGAAAATGTGACTTTATTCATAATAATAAAAAAACAGACCAAAAAAAAAAAAAGGATGAGAAAGGACAGGGTGGGGAGAACAGATGTCACAGGGTTGTCTTTTATTGGTTATAAAACACCATTGTACTAATGCAGTTGAATTGCACCTAATATTTCTATAAATATTGGTTTGTATTAAATATGTTTTAAAGAACCTTTTGCTCTATGTAAGCAAGCAGAGAGACCAGAGTACAAATTTAATTATGTATAATAAACACTGAAGGGGAATATCAGATTTCCAAATGCTAACGAATATCTCCCCTGAGACTCAGAAGCAGATAAACTAACAAGTTGTGTTGACTGGCACGTGAATGTCTGTCATGCAAGTCTCTTTAGAGCATAGTGAAGGGGCACGGGGACATGGGTCAGAGGATGACCAAGAATCCACACATATACTGAGCTGCTGATAAGCCTCTCAGTGTAAGTGAGGTGCCCAGAGCTGCCTTCAGAGGATTCAGACAGCTGTGCCAGAGAGGGGTGCAGGTGCTGGTATTGCTCACAGGAAGTCAGTCTTCTTCCAAGGCCAAGGCTGTGACTGTGTTGTGAGTCACTCACCTGACATTCATTGTTTCTGTTGATCTCCAATGCAGGGCTATTCAATATTCTAATAAAAACAGACAAAGCAAGTGACTAAATCTGGATTAAAACAAGGCCAAGTGAGCTAAAATGGTTGAAAATACACATTATTGCCCTAATCCATGATTTGACAGTTACTAGCTCATAGAATAGAATGAATGGCATATTCCATTATCCATTTTCTTGTGCGGACAAAAGAAATCCAGAAAACAGAATCTGTTTTTAAAACATTTTTTTAATTCATTCTATTATCAACAGACACACAAGTTGTATTTTTCTGCTTCTATGGATTTTTCTCCACATTGGAGACACTGCTGTGTGTCCGACCAGTGACGGGACCATGTCAGCATCTCAGTGTCCACACATTACAGGATGATGAACTGACCCCTTCAGTTTGGTGAAAATGACAGACTTGCAAATCTTCAAACCATTACCTTTTCAGAATTATATGATGTCTGAAAATAAAAGAAGACATGCCTGGGGTCCTTTATCAAAGTCATGGGAAACCAGGGACTTGAAGAAATTATTTAAACCAAACACAAACACATTATTTTCTGATTAAAAAGTGGCATGCTTTAATAATGCAATGAGGTTTATAGGCTCTGATATCTTCCACTGGTCTCTTCAATGGCATAAAATATGTTTATGGTTGTACTTTCCCAAACTGCTAGAGACAAGAGAAGAGCCAGCCTCTTCCTGTGGAGTAATGATGTAATGACAAAATAAAAGATAACACTAACTCTGTGTGTGTGTGTTTGTGTTTGTGTGTTTTCACATGTCACCTCTTTCAAATAACACAGTTCTATTTAGACTCTTTGGTTTGTAAAAATGCAAAGGCATGAATACCTAAATGGAGTTGGAAATGTTAGAACTACAGACTTCTGTCTAAAGAGGTTGAAAGAGGGAACCAGGGCCTTCATGATGGAAGATATCAGAGCCATCAAAGTAAATCTCAGTATCATATTGAGATATTCCTGCCTAAACACATGGTTTGAGTTTGATCATGAACAATAAGCAGAAAGACATAAACCAAGGGAAAATTCACAAAATAACAGGTAAATCCTTTTCAAAAGTTTCAAAGCCATGAAAAACACATAAAGATGGACACTCTTCTGAAATTGAGGAGACTAAAATGCCAGGAAAATTAAATGCAATGTATTCCTCTAGATTGGAAAAAAGCAAGTAAAAGAGATGATTAGAAAAAAAAATGAATGAATCCTACAAATCAGTTGTTAGCATTGTAAAATATATCTTTTCCAATTTTGATGTGAGACAATGAAGATTAATGTAAGACTGTAGCCTTAAGGGAAGCTTGGTAAAGTGTCCTGGAATACCTTGTAGTATTTTTTAAGTCTGAAATTATTTTAAATGAACACTTAAAACTAAAATTCTAAAGAGGCTGTGTTTCAGTACATTCTTATGGACATTTGACATACTTTAGATTGCAAAGCTGCTGGGTTATCCATTAGATGACAAGCAACCCAGCAATTTTTTATTCTAATTAAATAGAGAAATGGACAGAAGGGCATTAGAGACACCCAAAGTTGGTATGTCTACACAGAGAAGGAACTTCAAAGCCAACCACCTTCATCTTACATGCACACCAAGGGGGCATCTTTCCCTGTCATAACCACCTTTCTGCTCCCAGAATCAAAAGTGGGTTTTACTGTGATCCAGTGGGTCAGACTGTTAATGGAGGGAAGGTCATGGATTGGATATGTCCCCTAGCATTTCACTGATCACAAGGGAGCCAGGCGATGGAGCCTTGGCAGTATCCACACAGCTCTATTGAAGAAAATAACTAAAATATCCACCGTGCAGGAGTGTGGGGATACTTTAAATGCAAGGATATACATCAATGGGACTACCATCACCTGAAACATGCTTCTAAAGATAGGCCTGTAAAAGAGCCCATTAGTGGATTCCCTTCCTCTCTCCTGAACCTGTAATTAGGACACCTGGAAGGTGAACCTGATTGGCCTCCAAGGAAGACACAAATGCCCAGAAATTCTGAAAAGCTGTGTTACTGCTTTAGCAGACACCTCTGACAGCTTTGAAGGTCGTTCTCCCTGATTTCCTGTTGCCTGGGCAGACATTAGAGCACAGAATGGGGCTGCTTGCCTCGCTCCTGACAGTCATATTGTTCAGCTTTCAGATGCCACAGCATTGTTGAGGTGTTTCTTTCTGAAAGAATGCTCCCCTGAGTCTCACCTGTTTATTAGGAGAGCCCCCCGATGCACTTGGGATTCCAAGGTGGGAGGTGAACACTAGTCAGGAAATTTTTAACTTCAAATATCAGTAGGATTTACAGCCAAAAGTAGCAAAAGGAGAAGAGGTTTTGACTTATTATTAATTTTGGGTCACAGACAGATACAGAAATCCAAATATGAATATACTTGTGGGGTGAAATGAAAAATAAAGTTAGTTGGCTCTAGTTGATTCTGCTTAGATCTAGAAGAGTTAATGTATACTCTACAAAGAGTTAGCACCTAGAAATTTTATAAATAAGAGGAGCTGAAAACATAAGATTGAATGAAACTGTTCATTCATTTCCATGTATTCCATAAATGACACCCAAGACTGTAGTAGCTCCCACAGTATCAGGGAAGGGGTTGGTGAGTAGTGAATAAACTCAATACTCTCTAGACCAGGATAGGAAAAGAGCAAGATGGTGGTGAACTAGGCAGCAATCAGAATATGCCTGTTGGTAGGGCAATGGGTACCAAGGGTCTCTACTTGGAAGAAATATTACTTCACTTGGTTATAGTGAGTTTCTCTGTGTATAGATTCTCTATGCTCCACAAAGACTATAAATTTACAATGAACAACACATTTGTTTAGTTAAAAATTCTGGAGATTAGGAAGTAACACAGAATGACAATCAGGGAGGATACTTCTGCATTATAATAGGGTAGAAGATGAAATAGCACAAGAGAACAAGAGATGGAATTCACTTTTCTAACACACCCAAATTCCCAATAGCTACTATCTATGGGGCAGTGTTACTTCATGAGAGGAACCACTCAGAATCTATCCATATTATATAAACCCCGTCTCCCCAAATACTGAGGTAGGTATCCAGTTTCCAACACTTGAATTTGAGGGCATATTCAGACCATTACTGACAATAACAGGGAAGGACACCAGAGTGTGCATGCAGCCCCAGCCTTTTTACCTTCTCTGCTTCTTTACTGAGAATTTGCAGATCTTCCCTACCACTTCATGGACAAGCTGAGGACTGTTACATAAGCAAACAAACCAGTGGGCATGTTTTTAATTTCTCTTACTTCTCCTAATATCAACGTACACGACAGGTCTCTGGAATGGTTCACAATGCTGACACTTGCTGGAAGCTTCTCGTGATAGGAGAAATAAGATAAAATCTAGACATACATTCTCCATCTAAAATTTATAAAACTATATTTCACCTCTTCGATGTGAAACCAAGCACAGCTAAATAAATTTATGTTAGAAAAAAACAATTGTGAGATAAGAGAAAAACAAAACCCCATAAGACCCCAGAATCTTGTAAGACAAAGATGCTGGTCCATATTACATTATAATGGCTGTGATGTTTTCAGATGAAGCAATTTATATCTGACCACTCATCTTGATCCATGTTTTACCAAATGTAAACTTGAACAGAAATCTCCATGTTCTTTCCTTGGATTTTTACTGCCCCCCCAAAGAAACCATAGTGATTTTATGTTTCTATTATCTGATTCTTTTATCTGCTATAAGGAACACATTATCTGAATTATACCTCCCTCGGGAAATATTTATTAAATCATATCTCATAATCCATACACATTTAGCAAGGAAAGGCAGGAGAAAGTACTACCTATAATAGATAGATTGTGAAATAAAACATCTGAGAAGAACAAGAAATATAATGGGGACTTAGCTCTTAATGACAGTACTGTCTCCATGTACAATAGGCTGATCTTATGTTGTAGGACACTATTCCTGGAGAGGCATGAGCAAATAACTACTTATTTCAGAAAAGAAAAGGATGGCAGAGCAAATAAAAGATACTACCAAAGTCCAGCATGATGAACTAATGAGTTTCTTTGGGGTTAGTTATAGAAATGTGGATGATGGGTTACTTGCAAAAGTAAAAACGACTCAAAGAACACTGCATTACCAAAGTACACCCAGGCATGTGTGACAGCTCATGACATCATGTCTCTTTAGGCATCTCCAATGACCAGAGTTTCTTCTTAGGAAGAAGCTCAGCTCATCTGAAAGTGTTTCTTAACAGTACTTGTGGCTTTTATAAGCTTGGGGAAGAGGAACCTAGTGAATCTTGTCAGTTTCAAGGACTTCCTGAAGCTCTTGAGTTGTGTACTTCCTGAAGCTAGCAAGTTTTATTGCAGGATGTTGTTTATTACCTTCCTTTGAAGACCTTGTGTCTTAAGGAGATTCTTTCCAAGATGGAAAATGTCATCTGGAGGAAATTGCTACACAGCAGCTCCTGAGAGTTTGTGAAGAATCGTATCTTTCATCTGAAAGACAGAAAGGTGACAAGAACCACTAGGAGGACTAAATCCTCTAACTCCCTTGACTCTTTTGTTCACCTGTGTTTGGAAATCATGAAGAATTTCTCCAGCACACTGGTATACATTTTATCTCAATCTGTGAACCCAGTATGACTATCATTACACAAATGACAATGTTAAAACTCAAAGGCCAAGCAGTCACCATGGCACAGCAAGAGCCTAGAAACAGGTGCAAGCCTTCATCAATGTTGGCGTCAAGTTCTTTCTTCCAATGAGAGCTGGCTGTAAGTAAGCATCTTTGTCGGCAAAGCAGACAGTGTCTCAAATTTTCCATGTTTGCATTAGCAATTCCTTCTATAATTTCTCTTTTCTTCTCAAAATGCATGTTTTCACAAAAAGCCACTATTAATCATTTTAAAATGTCACCTCTAACTGAATATAAAATACCCTTTGCATCCTAAATTGTCATCTCAATGATATAATAACTCCATTGGTAATAGGAGTCATTTGAAAATCTTATTTTTAACTACATGAACCAACCAGCTAGGAAGTCCCAGACACTTGAGGACACATAAGCTTTAAGAAAGCTATCTACAGATGAGGAATTTAGATACAATCTCCAATCTGAGTGGACAAATTCCACATGTCTAATTTCTCAGAAAGCTGGTGATATTCCAGAAAGCTGCATGCAGATGGCTCAAAGATGTGTTGTTTCTTCCCTTGTGGAACCTAGCCCACACCTGGATATTGCCTCTATAAACACAGATCCCAGATTCTGCTGTGCCCTGGTCATGAGATCCCCCAAAAGATCACCAAAGACATGAACTCTCAGAAATGCAAAAGCAAGGTTTATTGAACATTACAAATCGCATGACAAGGACCTGTGTCTGGCACACAGGCATGACAGTGGCCAGAGGAGGTGCCGCCCCATTGGGGGCTGGGTTTTTAAGGGCAAAAAAAAATCACAAGGTTATTCATCAATTGGGATCTTTTAGTGTGGATACAATTCTGATTAGCTCATCTTTTGGGGGGATTTTTAGACTTCCTCTGTTTTCTTAGCTGGCTGTTTGCCAAGCCCTTTCTTTGGCTACCTCCAGGGTTGGGTCTTGGTCTTTGCAGGCTTTCTCAGGCCCTGGGACATTCCATGGATAATTAACTGTTATCAGTCCCTAAGCTATCTCTCCTGTTTGACCTTTGGTTCTCAGGCTTGTCTCAAAACTGAGAGCTTCTTTGGTCTTTCAATTCTTCCTCTGCATCTGCCAACACACAGACACCCCCAGCTCACGGGATCTGATTCCAGGGAAGAACTTGTAGCATTAAAAACTCTCCAATAAATTTTGGTGACTGGTGTCAGGGAGAGATTGTCTCTACATCAACAAGAACCACAGAAACAGAAATGAACCAATTTCTCATTCCCTTTACCTTGTGTTGCTGTGAATGCTTAGCAGGTCTCTCCCTTCTCCCAAGACCCTCACCCACAGACAGGACAAAGAGGCCATCTTCTCCAGGCCCTTACAGTATGACAGCTAAGAAGAATTGTCCTTAAACTCCCTTGCTTAAGCCACCAATCAGAGGAATGGAGGGCTAACCCAAGCTCACAGTTGTAAAAATTCAGCTGTTGTAAACACCTCCAGGTAGCTTTCTACTAGAAAGAAGATTGGCCATCGCCATTGGGATGAGCAATCTTATATAGTCTGTCAGAACTCCCTATACTTTTCTTTTTCCCCAACCCTCACTATGCTAACAGTTAAATCCTTCCTGTCAGTTGGGTAGCTTGTTCTTGCAGTGCTCCTGCTGTGTTCTAAGGAGAAGTAAATTCTTTTCTTTATTCCAACTTAGGTTCTCCAATCCAATCGAGATCCTGTAAAACTGAGCAAAGACAGACAGACAGGAGCAAAACCATCAAAGGTTAATTGGCACATGTGTTATGCATGAAACATGTATAACCAAGGAAGGATGAGGAATGCAAAGGGTGTTTGGAACTTGAGTTTATACATTATCTTGTTAGAAGAAAGGGGATGGAAGGTGGTTCCTACATATTATAAACTTAACAGAGTCTAGACTCACCAAGGTGACCGACATCTGTGCATGTCTCCCTGGGATTGTGTTGGGTAGGTTAGCTGAGGTGAGAACTTCTACCTTAAAAGTAGAAAGCATTATTCTCTGCATTTGGGTCATTGCTTACATTAAAAGAAAAATGCCAGCTGGTTCTCCTCTTCATTGGTCTCTTCTTCCCCTCCATGTACACAATGAAAGCAAATGCTTCAAGCCCTTGCTACCTAGACTTCTCCTCCATGATGAATTTATACCCTCAAATGTGAGTCACTTACCTCTTCCCCGAGTTGCTTTTGTCAGGGTGTTTTTACCACAACAACAGTAAAAGCAACTAAGACTGGGATGCTGCTGAGGGGGCCCTGTATGCTGAAACAGACAGAATCAAGGAGGTAAATAAAGTGCTCTGGCCCATTACTTGTCAAATTTAAATTAACAAGAGAGAAATTCCTGCAAGAATTAGATTCTAGAAGTTTCTATAAGAATTAGAGTCACTCTCAGACATCTGGTTCTGGTGGCTACTGACTTCTTTTCTGCCTGCAGTATGCAGTTTGTTGGGCCTGAATCTGCTCATTCTCATGGCCACTTCCTCTCAATAATGCATATACCTAAGAGGCCTGTTTTAGATCGGCATATTATAGAGTCCCTAAATGTGTAACTTTCATCTTGTTTCATTTCCTCTGTCGTCAGTTAGTTCACATGCCCTGATTACTCAATTCTAAGTTGGTGAAGGACAAGTTCGATTTGAGGTCTTCCAGGATTGCTAGATCGCTACCCAGCTACTACTCACGTCCAATATTCTACTTATTGGATGGGCACAAATACATTTTAATTCATTTAAGCCACTATCAGTTGAGTTTTCTGCAATTTAAATCAGCAAATTTACATAGCTAACTCATTTGAGTCAGGACATAAGATAATGAGGAAATGGGGTCCAATAGCTATAGTGGGGGACATCCTAAGAGGGAGCTCTGAGCACAGCAGCAGGACATGACCAGTCAGTCTAGCTATGAGACCTCCAATACTATAGACAAATCATAGCTGTGATACTGGGATTCCAGAAAAACCACACACACACACACAAAACCAGAATTGTATCCATGAATGATCAGCCTCTCCAAAACCTCCTCAAAAACCTAATGTAAGTCAGCTTTATGTATTTTTTCCTTGAGTGAACAATCATGACAATTTTATATTCATGTTTGAAGTACATGATGGAAGAAAACCTCTTTCCTTTAATTATTCCTATTATGAAAGAAAAGGTTCAGCTACAAAAAATAAAAACCCTATATATTTTTTATATTTAAATAAGACTCTCTTCCCCTTGCATGTGTGGAGAAGCTCCAGTGTGAGGGGACACAGCAGGTGAGTGGAGAAATTAGAGGGATTTCTGGGGCTAAGTGTGTACTTCCTCCTCTGTCAGTGACAGAAGAGGGGGCTAAAGGTGGGAGTGAGTCAACCTCCCAGGAAGTGGGCTGTGAAAAGCAGGATGAAAGGCTGAGAAACAGTGAGCGCCAAATCCTGACCTCTGTCTAACTGGAGATGGATGGTGAGCTTGGAGGCATAAATAGAAACTTGAGCTACAATATCCAAACCTCCACATCAATCTGGCTGTCAGCAAGGCTCTAAAAGAACATTTTCATATTTTAAAAGCTGTGTGGGAACTATTGGAACCTTAGTATCTCTATCTGTAGACTAAAAGGAAGGGCATGAGTGAACTCTCGGATACTTACAGTCCTAGGGTCCTGTACTTCTGTGGTTTCCTTTCCTAAGAGGATTTTGGACATAACTTTTCAAGTTATGTGTGTCTTTTCCTCCAGATTTCTTCTAGTCTGGGCAATTTACAAAAGAAAGTGTTTATTTAGGGTTTATGGTTGCAGAGGGTTAGAGTCCATGGGCACATAGTAGAGAGCACAAGCAGCAGATGAATAGAGGAGCAGCTGAGAACTCACATCTCAAACCACAAGCAGGAAACAAAGAATGCACTTGAAATTGCACAAATATTTTGAAAGCTCAAAGCCTGTACTCAATGGCATGTGTTCCCCAGCAGAACAACACTTCCTAATCCTTTCCAAAGAACCACCAGCATGGGACCAACTACTCAAATGCTACAGACTTAGGTACAAACATAGCTACAACATCATCCTCCCTGCCGCTCCAGGTCTAGCTCAAGGCAACAGTTCTTCCAAAATAATTCTGAATGTTATTGAATAAAAGAATTGATTATGGCTGCAACTCTGCAATAATTATTATAAGAGAAATAACCTCACCCATTTTCCACATTCTCAAACGTCAATAGCATGTCCATGTATTCTTCCAAGGTTTCTTTCTGGATGCCTGACTCTTGACAACCATAGTCCATGATGAGGTTATAGACCAATGTGTGATGCACATAGCAATAGGGCATTTCTATCTACTTCAATGTTCACTCTCACAAACATCATTAATAATAATGAAGAAATTCATAGTTTTTGTTGGAGAGTTTAAGAAATTTTTCCAAACCAGCAGGGGGTGGGGGTACAGGTGATGATGATGAGCAGACTACAACATGGTACATTGTCCACCCTTTCTAGATTTCTCATGAAGAAGAGGCCCTTCTGTCCAGTTCTTCCAAAGGTCCCCATGTGAATGGTCCATGTTTTCTTCTTCCTTTAAGTCTCAGCCCCCGATGTCAACATCACTGTCCCAAATATCATCACAGTCTCACTGTTACACAATACCCTGTGTATGTTCCTTACAAAGTTCCCAACCTCAAGCACTCACTGAATGGTACTTATTTTCTGCCAGAAAAAATGCTGTGCAAAGCATGGATCAGGTTTTCTAGTCCCATGATGAGCCTTTGGCTTTTGGGTTTAGGTGAGGCTAAAAGAAAAGAAGTAAATATTTCTTTATTAATTTTGTGGGCTTTCATTATAAATTACCTCACCCCCAATCATGACCTCCAAAAATAAATAATGGGCTACTTTGCTTCTACTAGCAATATATGTTCCTCCAGTAGCAGTCATTTTACATGCATCTCAGCAACTAATAAATATCCAGCAGAAAAAGGTATTTTGTCAAGTGAGATAGAGGAAAACATGGTAGAGCTGATATTTAACTGGATTTCTGAGGAAGAGTCATCAGGGCCAGGGAAGGTATTAGGAGAAAACACATGGATTCATATTTCAGGAAAAGAGAGGGACATGAACAAACACAGAAGTATTCATATTTCCCAGGTATTAAAGGCATAAATAAGAGGCAGCCATTCCAAATATGTCTTGAGAGGCTTGTGGCCATCTCCCGAATGCATGTAGAGACTGCCAGAAGTCTATGACTGTCGAGAAAAAAGCGATATGCGCTCTAAAATGATCCCATCCATCTCTGAAAACATCCTTTTTTAGGCACCTAGAGGGTAACAGACAGAAACAGGGATGGGAGAACAAAGCTGTATGTGACACAGTGCACTATAGCCCACGTATAAACTAGGAAAAAAACCAACCCTGTCTGTCATCCCATAGCTTGCTTCAAATAGCATGTGTTTTCAGTAAGTAAGTGATTATTACTATCCATCTAGCCTATAACCCTGGTGTAAAGCAAGTATGATTTTACGTGATGTCAAGTGGTCCTCAGTGCAGCAGGATGGGGAAGAGTTTATGAAAGATAGATAATTGAATTAGTGAGAATTGATTTTTTTTAAAAAAAAAAAATACATTAGGCTTCTTGAAGGCTGTGGTAAATTGAGTTCTATCTGGGAGACTGCAGGGTAAAAATGTGGGAAGATGGTCACTCAAAGAGAAAAGCAGCCTAAGGTACAGAATGGTTACTTTTCTGTTGTGGTAATAAAATATCATGACCTTGAGCAGCTTAAGAGGAGAAAGGCTTATTGTAGATTTCAGTTTTATAAGGGTTAGAGTCCTTCCTGGCAGAGAAGGCAGGGCAGGAGTCAGGGGATGTATAGCTACATACTCACACACACACAGGAGAGAAAGAAGAGGGGGGGAGAGAGAGAGAGAGAGAGAGAGAGAGAGAGAGAGAGAGAGAGAGAGAGAGAGAGAGAGAGCCTTGCCATGGTGATGTTCTTTGTCTCAACAAGACTCCACCTTTTAAAGGTTCCCTGACTACCTTGAGCTTCTGGGGAACATTTCTTATCCAAACCACCACAAGGTGGGAAAGTTGGAAGCATGTACATGGAAAAGTGGGGATGACAGAAGCATCCTACATTTATGCTATCCATCATGGAAGCCGTTAGTTACATGGGGCTATGGTGAGCATTTGGAATGTGGCTAACACAACTGAATGTTCGCATTCATTTAAATTTAAATTGCCATCTTGGAAATAAACCATAAATTGCCATCTTGGAAATAAACCAACCAACAGAACAGGGACAAGCAAAACCTGCTTGTTCAGCGAACTGCTATAGGAGGGCACTGGTGGCTATTGTCCGCACTTTGGTGGGGACTCATAGGTAGGCATAACAGAGGGAAAATATTTAGAGTAGAAAAAAAGAAAGGTTACAGTGTGCCCTGGTGAGGTAGCTGGCATGGAGTGGCTACAAGTAGACCAACTAGAAATGGGGCAACCTATAGGTTAGTGGGGGTGTTTCTGTGAGTTATGGAATTAAAGGCATAGATCACCACACCCCCGGCATAGGTTACTACTTCCAGTCTTTCCCTGTGCTGGGATTAAAGGTGTGAGTTACCACTGCTCTGTTTTCCCTTGAACTCACTGACATCCAGAACAAATTCTGCCTCCCAAGTGATGGGACTAATGGTGTGCACTACCTCTACCTGGCTGGATCTCTCCTCTGATTGGTTTTATTAAATATATAACATATCACGGGGGGCGGGCATATTTAGGGACGTTGTCAATTACAAATCAAGACCTGGTGGCTGGAGGCTGCTGACTGCACGAGTTGCTGCTGGCTTCCCAGGTCATTGGTGGAGATGGTCGAGTGACTCCCTGCCAATCTGATCCAATAGGTAGGAAACTGGCATCTGGTGTTATTACCGTAGATAATGAGTTGCCTTTCTGGACTGACTGTGAGAACTTTGTAGAGCATAGTTCTGATTTATATATGATCTATTCAGTTCCCTTTGGTACATTCACTTCATGAACGTCCTGTCACAGAACAAGGAAGTTGTGCAATAATAAGAGATCTAGTTTCGTGAAATGTAGGGTAGGTCTCAGGAAGAGGTCAGTGGCAAGATTGAAAGTAGAGATAAGGGAAGGACGTGTAAATGTGGGCACTGAACTATGAAACCTGTCTTTGTTTTGAGATGGATAAGAAGCAGGGAACAGCTTAGGGCAGAAAACTATATGATCATATCTTTGCTTCGTAATAATGCAGTCAGTTTTTACTATGAAAAGCAGAACCCAGAAGAAAACTATTAGAAAAAAAAAAAGCTCAGAGAGGAGGTTATAATCATCCAACAAGAGGAAACGGGCATCATGCTACAACACAAGTGTGAAAGATGTGCACAGGGGAATAATAATTTAGATATGCAATGTTGTTTTCTAGAAATAAGATTGGCTTTAAGGGATGTCTTCACAGGTATCTTTAAGCCTGAGCTGGGTGGCAGATGATGGCTCTTTAGAGGACTAGGGAATAAGGATAATTCTTTATTCCTACATGGTAGGAACAGGAGAGGCAGGGGAAATGCTGAAAAAGAAATTAGAAAAGTTCAAGACAAGGGGCTAGCGAGATGGCTCAGCAGTTAAGAGCACATGTTGCTCTTCCAGAGGACCTACATTCAGTTCCTAGCACCCACGTAGTGGCTCACAGTTATCAGGAACTCTAGTTCCAGGGGATTTATTGCCTCTTCCTGGACTCTCTGGTTGCAGCTCAGATGCAGGAAAATATGAATATATAAAAAATAAGATAGACATAAAATTTCAACAGATTAGGACGAATGAAAACATCTGAGATAAATCAGAAAGAAATAAAAGTATGTTTTAAATGAAAAAACCCAAAAGAGATTCATAAGACAAGACACTCACAATGATTTACATTTGGTGCTGGAGAGATGGCTCAGTGGTTAAGAGCACTGACTATTCTACGGGAGGACCTGAGTTCAATTCCTGGCATCCACTTGGCAGCTAACAACTGTTATACAGGACACCCTTATACAGTTATACATGCAGGCAAAACACCAATTCACATAAAAAATAAATAATAATTTTTTTTTAAATTTACATTTTATACTTAGTAAATAATCATATTTTGCATTAAAAAACAATAAGTTATACTTAACAGATTCCAGAGAGACACAGTTCAATTAAAACATTGCTGTTTGTATGAACAATGACATCTGGTGTCTGTCTGTCTGTCTGTCATCATTGTCTTTTTCCTCTTCTTAGTTATTTTTCCCTGATTTTTCTCTCTGATCAGCATAGGCTTTATTAGCTAATTAAGATAAGCAAATCTAAGCAAGAGTCCCCAGCCATATGACCACCACTAAACAGTGCTGGCTTTCTAAGAGAAGGATGCATGCTCTTATCCAGATGTTGAGAGACTGCTCTGCTTTGAGGCCTAGAACCTGGGTGTCCCCCAGGACTCACAGTCAGCTGGCATGTCTTCAGGGTTACCAGGGGTCAAGACAGCTTTCTGCTCTCATTTCATTGTTACCCTTTCTTCTTGTTTCTTTAGTTTCTCCAAAAAAAATACAAAATCAATAGACTAACCCCTTGATTAGCTGATAACTCAATAACCTCCCCACCCCAAAAGACCCCAAGAATGGCTGCTAATCAACTGCCATGATAAACACATTGAAAAAGACAAAAAAAAAAAAAAGCGCAATTAAACTGACTACAGATGTGGGGAAAAAAGCACACACACACACACACACACACACACACACACACACACACAGAAGATTTATTCACAATCATTGCCTGGATTTAGAGCAATGTCACCAGCGTAATATATGCTAATATGAAGGTAAATTCAGCCTCAGGTAGCTGGTTCTAAAACTAAAGGAATGGCATTAATTGACCACAGTTCTGACTCCTAAAGCCAAACAGGAGTGTCTCACTACTACAGTGACTCAGATCCACGCTTTGAAGCTGAGAATTTTCAGAACTACAAATAAGCCTCTAAAAATGGCTGTGACTGAGAAGACTATGATCTAGAGTTATCCTGGTGGTGAATTTTTCCCTGGGATTTGAGCCAGCCTGGAAAGAGATCAATACAGCATTCAGATAGATTTATTTCCAATCAGATCACATATGGGAAGGTCACCTAATGCAATCCTGAAGATGCATCCACACCCCTCCCCCTTTTGTTTCATCTCACTGCCATTCTTGGAAGCAGGACAAGCCTTAAGGGAAGTCTCTGGAACCCTTGGACATTCCTTCTGTGCCCTCTCCCTCCTGGGGTCCCATCACATAAATAAATGCTTATCCATCCCCTAAGGAATGAGGTTAGCACTTTCAGGAAACAGCTTATTCGGTGAACTAAGAGAAAGAGACGGTAAGTTCTTTTCCTTCCATTTCATTTAGAGGCTCTGTATCTATGCAGAGAATCTTGGCAAGTGAAACAACCCACCTCAAGCTAATGTAGGCAGAGAGATTTAATCAAAGCACACAATACCTCACAGGGACAGGAAGACCAGAAAACCAGGCCAGGGAAAAAGCACAGAGGGAAAAGGGCCCCTTTCTTGCCTAAGAACGATCTTCTATGAAAATAACAGCACAGGGCAGAAAGAAACAAACCTCCAAGCCCCCGGCCCCTCAATCAGAGCTTTGCCAAGCTAGTGAATGTAGGCTCTGATTCACAATGCTGCTCCCACATCATGATCCCAGACAATAGTGGCACTGATATCCACAAGTCATGTGCAAAAGACAAGACAAGAGTCTTCCCATATACATCCAATGTATGCAGGGGCATTCTATGGGGAAAGTTGCACAAAACTAAAATGGAAAAAGTGTCACCATTTGGGTATGAAATGGACACCCCAGACTCCCATGTTGAAGGCTTGGTCCAGAGTTAATGGTCCTATTTTGGGAGATTCAGTAGGCTTACTTGGAGGAAGAAGTAAGTGTGTCTTTGAGAGTTATGTCTGGTACCCACTCTCCTCCTCACTTCTTGTTTCTTATCCATATTGAGAATAGATTTCCCTGTACAGAGTCCTGCCTTCATAATATTCTACCACGCCATGGAACCAAGTACAATGGACTGAGCACTTTGAAGCCATGGGCTTATGACTTCAATTGTTTTTTATAAGACATGTGCTCACAGCAACACAATCTGACAAGACAGAAATGACAGACACAGACCTGGAGCTGTCAAAGGCAAAGCAGTTATCACAACATTAATAATAGTCATTTGTTCATAAATGTACACCAAAGGGGTCCTCTGCCTTTCTTGTAGTTTCAATGGGGTGTCCAAAGCTATTAGAAAGTTTATTCAAAGAACTACAGTGTAGCAGCAAGCTTTTAAGGGGAGATTGCTGAAAATAGACTTTGTCGTTGGTATTAAACTATATATGGCAATCTTTTCTAGGCTACAAGGGGGCAAGCTGGTAGTTCAGGGAAACTTCAACAAATAAGGGATGTGGTCCATGTCAGGATAGAAATTTCTGCACCAAATATTTTGTGGAACAAAAAGGGACCAAACAGGGCTTTATAGAAATGTGTTCTTATGTCAGTCTGACTGTTATGACAGAGTTTCTGGATGTCTAGGAGAGAAATGGCCAGGAAAACAAGAGTACCCATTGGCATAGATAAAAAGGCTAGAGATGGCAGGCATGGGGCACTGAGGATTTTTTTTTCTGACATCTTTCTGCCACCTCAGCTGGATTTCCTTACTTTGATTGAGGAAACATCAGCTTCCCATGTACTCCCTTGATCCTTCATGTCTTACCTGACTGTAGACATGGCTGGAGTATTGTGCCTTGTATCATTTATGATCATGGGCAAGCTGCCTTTTCTTAGTTCCCCTCCATACAATCATGTGGTAGAAAATGAGGGGAACACAAGTCAGGATGCTACCTGAAACCTCTCCAGACATCAGGGAGGCTGCCATTAAAAGGACTCAGTGTTTTCAGCTGGTTGCTTCTAGACAGTGGCTCCATAATACAGAAGCACAGAAACATCCTCAGAACTGCCCAAGTGGCATTCAACAGCTTTACAGATGTACTCTTTATCACTTCTTCTTGGGATGTGTACGCTGGAGTTGAGGACCGAGGCTGAAATTAAAGGGAAGTGGCAGAAGCTGAGTGTGTTAGATAATAGGTAGGAAAAAATAATCAACATTTCTACCCACCCATTGCAAACACAAAAATATACACACTTGAGTCCTGTCCAGCTTTCAGTAGCAAAACTAAGAGATACCCATTACCTCAATCACCCACTAGATTTGCCCTATATTCCTTATGAATTGACCCAATCAACTTTCTCATGCAATGTTAATCTGAAATGCTAAGCACAAATTCCTCTGATAAGATGCCTGTTTCCTACATAAAAAAGGGGGAAATTGAAGCAAAGGTAACTGTTTCTCCACTTGTTTTAGTTAAAATTCTAACTTCTACAAGGATTATCCTAATAAAAGGCCTCTCACAGTGAGACTTTTAAATAAATATTAAATATCCCTATCTACAAAATACTAGCAGCTTTGAGAAAAGGGCCAAGAAGGCCCTGTTTTTCCCTTGTTACCTAGCTATGAATTTAGCAGGATGTAATTCATTACTTGAATGGACGTGTATGCTCTTTGATATTTTCCAGAGGTAGCAGAGGATATTAGATTTTCTTTAAAACAAAACCAAGAAAGGTTTTATTTTTTCCTACAGAAAAGTTAATGTGAACAAAGCATCTTTTTATCATGTTTATTATATTCACATCTGTACACAAATTGTCCTTGTTTATTGGGCTTTGGTGTTCTTATGATTGCTGCTTATTTCTTGTTGTTTTGTAATTCTATGATGCGACTGTTGCCTTGGTAATGAAAAAGTGGGCTCAGTCCTTTTAAAATGATAACCATCTCCATTCCCATTATTTACTGGATTTCATTTATGTATATTCTCCTTTCTATTTTCCTCCTTTATGAATTTAAAGTTACTCTTTCCTTTGTCATCCTGATTTCCATTTTTTAAATACTTTCCAAACTGTCAGTATTTCTTACTTGTTCTATTGAAATGGAAAAATAAGCCCAAGGATTTTATACAAAATAGAAAAATAAACATTTGCCTTTGTATTGCAGACAGTACTATTGTGCCTGATCACATTCTACCTCCACAGAAAACCCTCCAATGACTGTGTGAATTCCTTGGTCTTGAGATCCCAGGATGAAGCAGGAATTGTGGAGCTTCTGAGCATGTGATGGGGCTCCTGGAAGCCAGCCCTGTTATTCCAGGCTTGGGTAATCAGTATCCTCAGGACCAGCTGAGTTTTAGCGGCTACCTGGTATAGAAGGTACCATAGGGACTCGTGGAGTGTCTCGATTTTCCATGGGTGGCTATAGGGAGAGGCTACATGTCAAAACAGTAAAGAGTAAAGATCCTTAATTGTAACAGAATGTAAATGATTATCTGTGAGCCAGAGAGAGAAGCATCCAGAATTACCTGAGCCAATGGCATCAGCTGATCAGCATTCTAGATTTATTAATTATAAATGGAATCACAGCGTTCTCATGAAGAAAAAATATGGATTAATTTTACTTTTCCAGGACTTCATGCCCTAGTAAAGTAGGTCCCTCAGGACCACTAGGAAGATCAAAGTAGGTCATGGAAGCTTCAGGACCTATCCTAGTTCAGGAGTGCAGATTTGTGTGTTTCTCTAAAGATGGCCTAGGACCTTTCACACTCTCACAAAAATGCCTTCAGCTAGCACAAGACATTTTGTCTGGCATAATCACATTTATGTCTATTGTTCTAAAGTGTTAGTAATTTTCTATTTCATTTTCACAAGATCCAAATATCATCAATACACTGTCCAATCTGTTTGATTTAACCTGAAAAATAATAAAAACCACTTATTTGGCTCAACACTCTGACTTCACACAAGCAGTCTTTGCTATAATGTTAGTTTATAGATGAGGTCATTGTTACATTACAGAGTCATAGGAAACCGGCTTATTCAAATAAATGATAACAACATTGAATAAAAATTTGAAAATCAAGAAAAATTTTTTATATTTCATTAAGATGTTAGTTTTAATTGTCAAAATCAGCTTTGCCACAAGATTAAAAGACATGTATAATCATGAGAAATAGCTGGTATTCTGAGTTCCATTTAAAATGAAAGAAATACACTTATATATTATGGTTTGGAAATTATGCTTTTCAAATTGCTTCTCTTTCCATTTATATAATTTCAAGAAATAGGAAATTCTATGATGAACAATTAGCAGGTTTAATCCAGGTTGTCAAACCTCTTGAGCCTTGACTGGGTTCCAGACATTTGCCAGGTGCTGTGAAACAGATATAATAGATAATATTGAAAGCAGATAAATCTGTACTAGACTAGAGAAAGCTTCAAAGACACAAGATCACAAGAACAGTAAAACACACATAAATACTAACAGAACAGACAAGACATGATTATTTATAAAGGTATTTTAGCTTTCTGTAATTACACACACCTGGGCTAATTAACTTCTTAAGGGATACTGTGACTGTCATCTTACAGATTCCATACTAGATATGATAGGCATGGATTAGTTGACAATTATTACACACTATTTTATTCTGAAGCAATTTTAACTTTTTATATCACAGAAATATCTAAAATGTAAAATGTTTCTATATTAAACATTGAAAGAAGTTCTGGGCAGTTGTAAACTATCATTGAGTTACAGCCCCTGAATGGTGGCTGTACAGTGTATAAAAAGTCAGGACAAAAGGCTGATGAAAACATGGGTGACTGACCTTAATAGACATTTCCCAAAAGAGACTATAGAAGTAGCCAACTAGAGCATAAGGGAAATGTCAAATGTCATTAAGCATCAGAAAAATGCAACTCAAAACCACAAAGAAATGCAGTTTTCGAATGGCTATTATCAAAAGGACAGATGATTGCTAGCAAGGATGGAGAGAAGGGGAAAGTCTCACACTCTGTTGGTGGGAGAAGAAGCAAGTACTGTTTTATGGAAAACAGTATGGATACCTCTCACCAAATAAGGAAAGAACAACCATATCATCTAGATATGAGTAGTTAAATTTACTAAGAAATTAAAATTAGTATGTCAAAACACATCTGGACTCGCATAGCAATATTTAATTGTTTGATGTTCCTAATAATCAAGATATATAATTAACCATGTGTCCACTGGTGGATGTATGGACAAGAAATAGTGATATTTACACAAAAATTAGTATTATCAGCCATAGAAAGAATGAAAGACTGTCATTTCAAACACTGTTAATGGAAGTGGAAGGCATTATGAATGCTAAATAAGTCAGGCACAGAAGGATATAGTCTGCATGTTGCCACATCTATGGAAATGAAAATTGGTTCAGCATTTTATTTTTTATTTTTTATTATGAATAAAGTCATACTTTTATCCATGTATCCCCTTGTTCAGACTCCCTTCCTCCTCCCACCCCTCCCAGTCACTCACTCTTCTCCCCATCACTTTATCTCCTCCCCTTCACGGGCAGGAGGTCCCAAGGTCCCAAGGTGGCTTAGTTCAGCATCCACTCCAGGCAGATCTGCTTTTCTCATCCCAACATCAAGACTGAGTCAGGTGTTCCTCTGGAGGGAATGAGCTCCAAGGTGTCAGTCCAAGGTGTTTCAGGTCCCAAGCTGTTCAGAGGTTCTAGTTTGCAGTTTGGACATGCTTTCCTTTTTGTTTAAAGTCCACTAATGAGTGAGTACATCCCCTGCTTTTCTTTCTGAGTTTGTGATACCTCGCTCAGGAGAATATTCTCCAAATCCATTGTGCAGCATTTTCTTGGTTGATCATTGATGTGTGCTGAGAAGGTGTTCCCTCTTGTAGGTTATCTTGGGTGGTTATAACAAAACAGGCTGAACAAGTGCTGGAGAGCAAGCTAGTAGGCAGCATTCCTCCATGCTCTCTGCACTGACTCCTGCTACAAGCTTCTGCCCTGTTTGAGTTCCTGCTTTGGCTTCCTCAAGGAAGGACTATAAGCTATAAGATGACATAACTCCTTTACTTTTGGTCATGGTCTTTATCACAGCAATAGAAACCAAACTAATATACCTGACCCCAGTGATGTTCTTCCTCCAACAAGGCCTCACCTCCTAAACTTCCTCAAACAGCACCACCAACTGGGAACCAAGTACTCAAAACCCAGAGACTGTGGGGAAGAGAGGAATTTCTTACCAAAACCACCATAGTTGGCAAGAGTTAACTGAATATTTTAATGAAAAACTTATAAAAAGAGTTCCACATGTTCTCAAAACAAAAATAAATATATGAAATGAAAGGCATGCTAATTAGCATGAATGATCATTATATGTTGTATATATACATGGTAATGTCACAAAATATGTACAGTTACTATATATCACTACAAATGAATACTGTAGAAGGTCTGCAAGCATTGTTGACAATTTTTAAAAAGTATAAATTTATAATACACACCATGTACAGATAATTGATTTAATTGTTGTTACCACATCACTTAAAACTATTGCTCTTTGTGGCCCATTCACTTACTTAGGAAGAAGCATCTAAGTGTAGCAAGGTCTTCTGATTGTAAAGCTGCTGCCACCCTAATATAAGTTTAAGCATTTTCAGATCCATAATACATAATTTTTAAGTGTTAGAAGAAAAAAAATTGCACAAAACCTCGAAGAGTTTATTCCAAAAGTCAATAAAAGTATTTTTCACTAATTTCAAAGACACTAATAATTCTCTTTCATCTTTAAATTAATTAAGTCTTCATCCTCTCCTATTTAGGTTTTTGGAGGCTCCTCTATCAGTCACTTAGGCAGCCCTGATGACTGGGACTGGTGTCATTTGGGTTGACTATTTGAAGGTACTGGTAGAAAGCTGGCCAGGTTGTGGGGCTGGATGCCACCTTGCACATATGGTTTCTGCCTTGTCTCAGACACACTTTACATCAGAATCCAGTGGCAAAAGTCTCTTTTGCCCTTAGAAAGGGGGAAGGGACTAGCTTTCTGTTTTGCCAATGCCTAAGTGCTCAGTGTTCCGGAGAGATGCATTTAACCTTCCCTACTTCTCCAGAAGTAATCACTCCTTCAATGGTCTTAAAAACCTCCTGTCAGGGTTAATTGGGTTTAATTCACCCTGCTGGACCTGAAGGATGCATACACTGACTTCTCTACTAATAAACCCAGTTTCCTTGGCCCTAATTGGAAACAAGCATTGAAGTCCTTCATAAAAAGCGCAGCTCCGGAGACAGGAATAACCAGGTGTAAAAATCATAAGACATCTATTTGGGTAAGGGCTGAAAGACAGTCCTGCAGGCCTAAGATAAGATCTGAAATTTTGAGTTTAAGAATTGTTTTTGATAATCTCTCCCATCAGCCTTAACCCCAAATGTGGAAGAGTTATTTGGGGTTATGATTTCAGAGGAAAAGACCATAATGGTGTTAGGGGCAGGTATGACAGCAAATGGCCATAGCAAGAAGCTGAGTGATCACATCTTCAACTGCAACATGAAGGAAAGAGAGGAAAAAAACTGTAGGGTGAGGCTGTAAACTTTCAAAGCCCAGCTCCAGTGATATCCCTTCTCCAGCAAGGCTATATACCACCTACCCAAATAGTACCACCAAATGAGGATCAAGTGTTTCAGCATCTGAGACTATAGGGGGACACTTCTCATTCAAAACACCACAGTCCTTATAGCCAGATCTAGATGGTTTTGAGGGGGACATACCTTGATTTCTTCTACTTTTTTGGATCCAGTTCCAAGATAAGTTCCCGTACTCAGATCTTGATGACATGGCTATCTCTCCCAGGATGCTACCCTCTGCTCTGCAAAAAACACCCTGTAACTCTGCAGCCAGATTCACATTTGGAAGCAAAGAATCATATTGCCACCAATAAAGTTATAGGTAACCCAGAAGAATATTCCTATGGGACTCAAGAATCACACTCTTTTGGAACATGAACTAAAGTAGATCTAACTAGGTTTGTCTTATTAAAAATGTGATTCTGTAGACCTAACCCCATAGTCAAACTAATCCCTTGGTTATGCATGCTTATGTTCCGAGATGACTTCTTTATTCCTATTAGCCTCTTCTTCATCAAATCTACTGGTTTTGAAAAAAGATGATCAATTCTGAGAAGTAGTTATTTCTATCCAGAGAATTTATTCTAACTGAAATTTCCATTCTAATATACTGATATAATTCTAATATATTGGTACAGCCCTTAATAAAAAAAATGAAAATCTCACCTATGTAGTATTCTGGTACATTCTGGTACTTTCTTCCTAAGAAGAATACTATAAAATGCTATTTTATCCACTCTTTTCTATCATTGAAAATCTTCTTCTAATTCTTCAAGATGTTGGTAGCCAAATTTAAACATCTTCATTTAAGACACACCACCAATTATTGCAGATTTCTTAGTTACTCCTGATGTGAACATTTCAATGAAGCCATTTTCAAAGACAAACATTCACTGAACATTTTAGCCATGACAAATAGCATACACCCCATCATCCAATCATATTATATTGTTTAGTGACACTGTAGCTGATTTAGTGTATGTGAACACTGTGTAATGTTCACAACAGAATGGACACCACAGAAAGAAATTCCCATTCAATTCTTAGAAACCCTTCTCATTAGAAAGCATTGTGCAACTTCTTGTGTTCTCTGGTTCCTCATAACTTATACAGGGTGTCGTCCCCTATGCTCTGAATTCTCTGCCTCCTCTTCTCCCTGTATGATCTAAATGGCCTTCAGCCTCACTCTAAGAACCCCTCCAATTGGGAACTCCTTCTCAATCTTAAGTAAATGAAGCACTTATTTTTATATTTATGTAACACATTAAACTGTCCTACTTCATACATTTATCATTACTTATCTCTCTTAATTACTAGCTTGTAAATTTTTGGGAGAAAGTTTTTCATGTGGATGATCATAGTGTCTAAGACAGTGTCTGGAAGATGGCAGCAATAAGAAGTGTTAAATAAATGAATGTGTGTTTTCGACTGAGCAGATTCAGAGTAACAAACAGAAATTGGGCAGAGGAATAAAAAAGCAATAAAACTTTAAGAAAGATTTCTGAGGCTAGGAGAGGGAAATGCCAAGGACATTTATCTTGGGAAACATAGGATATAAGAGAGCTTTTCATACACATGATGTATTATCTCAACTATAAATAGGCACACTTAAGAGACATGCTAGAATTATATCCAAAGGGTATCCTTAAGCAAGAAGAAGTATTTTTTATCATAGTTAAGACCATAAAACATTTTCCGTAATACATTAAGAAGCATCTTATGCCTAGAAATATTTTTTTGGATGAGAGGAGAAAACTGTTTTATTTAGTAGTTTGAGAGGAATATATCCTGAAGGAAAATGGGAATGTGGTTACTAGTGCAGAGGTACAGGCTCCTGTCATCTCCCAAGCAGTGTTGAGGAAGCTTAATGGTAAAACCACTGCTGTGGGCTGTTTCACTCTCTTGCCATTCTGGATTCACTTTTTGCTACTTATCTCTTACTTTTTATCACTTGGAAGCTACATGGTTTGGGTCTAGGTATCTAAATCCCACATACCTCTGTCTTGTTGTCTGCCTAATGGGGATGATAACTAATGATGCCTTCTAGATAGAGTATCTCTGAGGATCGAGGAGATAAAACATTTAAATATTAGCATCCAAGAATTGGATGGTGCACTCTTAGCATTCATGCTTTTATTTTTTGCAGAAGAAAGCTGTGATCTATGCCCTTATAGCAACCTCCCAAGAGTCGCATAAACAGTGGCTGCTAGAGTTAACACTGGAGTTGGGGAATCTAAAACAGAGGGTGCATCTCTTCTGTGTCATTGTGACCAACATACCCTAGAGATACAACTTAAGCAGGAAGATCTTTACTTTGGCATTTCAAAACAGTTTCAGAGACTCTCGGTCTGTGATGCGCCTCAGACTATGGCAGTTGGAGTGTGAGCCGAATGCTGTTCACATGATGAAAGACCAGGAAACAGTGAGACCAGAAACAGGGGCAGGACATTCTTCAAACACCCACCTCAGTAATCTGCTTCTACCAGATGGGTTCTTCTTCCTGAATGATCCACAGCTTTTTAAATAGTAGAATAAGCTGTAGACCAAGAACTCAAAACATGAGAGTCTCTAAGGGACATTTCAGATTTAAAGTGCAATAGAAAGAAAAGCTAGGAACTCCAGGAACCATATGTCTCCTAGCTCTTGTGCAATAGAATAAAAAATCTGCACTAAGAAACCAAAACTGGAATCCTATAATCACGATTAACAGAATGGTTAAGCCTATTTTCCTTAGCCTTCCTTTAATTATTAAAAAAAAAAAAATACCTTTCATGTAGTGGATGTCCTTCTAATGTTAACATGTAGGTCATTCTTTATTTGAAGGAGTGTTCTCAGGCCTTGAACAGAGAAGTGGGCATGGTGACCTCTAAAACAGAACTGAAAATTCTTTGGCCTTCTACATTCCTTCAGGAGCCTCAGCTCTGGAGTTCCTGCTTCCACCCACATGGCCAACTTGAAATAGATTATAGGGAAGTCTGTGCTGAAAAATGTATGTACATGTGCTTTGTTAAACAGGTGGAAGCGCAAAGCTGGGAGGGTTCATCTTTACTATTTCTCTCTTACTGAATGTGTTTGAAAATTAGGTTCTTTCCCATATTTCCAAAGATAGTTTTTGCTTTATTTTTTTTTTACTCTAAGGAATAAAATTCAACTGTAATTTAGTTATGAGATAAAAAACTCAAAAGATTATAAATCAAAACTGTGAAGACTTAAAATATCATCCCTCCATTCACATTTATAGACCATGTCTGTCTCTCCTCTGCTAAGATAATTATTTCACAGCAGGGGTGAAGGTTTGCTCCTCACAGTCTATGCCCTCTAAGATTTGGCTCATGCTAATCTCTTTCATCCTGTACTGTACGGGATTATATCTCCTCCTCTGTGTGGCAGATAAAAAAAAAATCCTAATAACTGGTGACTGTGAATCCTCTGGTACATTATAAATAACAATGCCTCATTTGTGTTTGAATATTAAGAATTTTCATAGGGCTTGCTGTTAAAAATATCTCTTAAATATCCACAATTGAATTAAAGCTTTATGTGCAAGCAAGAACCATAAAATTAGTTGTTATTACCAATTTTCTAAAAATCAATGCTTAAAAAAATGGAAAGATTTCAACACACACATACACACACAAAAGAAAATCTCAGCTAAAAGTTGGCCTTTGTACTTCCTAATGGCCTCAATTATATCACAAACTCTATTAAGAAACAACACAAGCCAAGGAGAATAACCCCACCCATATCATTTATAATTCTTTACAATAAAAACAAAAAGTCCCCAATTTAAACCAGGTAAAATATAATTTCACCAATAATGTTGTACACTGAAGTCTGTTTATTTCAATTTCTAGTAAACAGGTGATTCTTTGTATTCTAAGTTTTTGTTGATTTGTTTATATTTTGTTTATTTGTTTGTTTGCTAAGACAGGGTCTCTCCATATCACTATGACTGTCTTGTTTACATCCTATATGTAAACTAGGATGGTTTTGAACTGAGAGAGATCCTCCTGCCTCTACCTCCAGAGTGTAAGATGAAAGGCATGCACTACAATGATGCAGGCTACAAAATGGGAAAAGATTTTTATCAACTACATATCCTATAGGTTGTTAATGTCCAAAATAAATGAGGAACCCAGAAAACTGGACATAAGGAAAACCAATAAGCTAATTTTGAAAATGGGGTACAGATCTAAACAGAGAATTCCCAAAAGAAGAGACTCAAATGGCCGAGAACATTTAAAGAAATGTTTAACACAGTGTCAGCAAATGCAAATGTCAGGGAAATGCAAATCTAAATTACTCTGAGATTTTATCCTACACCAGTCAGAATGACCAAGATCCATAAAACAAATGACAGCTCATACCACCACAAATGTAGAGAAGGAAGCACCCATCTATGTCGATAGGAGTGCAAACTTGTACAGCCACTATGGAAATCAGTATGCAAGATTATCAGTAGAAGTTCTTTAGAAAGATAGGAGTCCATCTACCTTAAGACCTTATATACCAGTCTTGGGCATATACCCTAAAAGTACTTCATCCTACCACAGCGACACCTGGTCATTGCTGCTCTATTCATAATAGAAAGAATTGCAAACACACTAGATGTCCCTCAACAGAGGGATAGTTAACAAAAATGCAGTATATCTACAAAGTGGAATATTGCTCAGTCATTAAAAAAATTAAAATCATGAAATTTGCAGGTAAATGGAAGAAACGAGGGGAAAATCATCAACCTGAGTGAGGTAACCAAATGGTTACATACAGACCTATACCTTATGTATTCACTTACATGTTTGTTAGCTGTTAAGTCATCAGTAAGCAAGCTACACTTCATATAACCTCCGAGGCTAGGTAAAGAGTAAAGAACTAGGGGGAAGGGATGAATCTCCCTAGAAAGAATAATTGGAATAATAGATAGTAATGACAAAGTGAGGGGAACAGCGAGATCAAACAGAGAGAGAGGAGGAAGAGGGGAAGGAGGGAGGGAAGAAGTAGCAAAACTAAGGGCCATTTGCATTGTATGAAAACCTAATACAATAGAAGCTTCCTGTAGTACACACACACACACACACACACACACACACACACACACACACACACGATAGAGCCCCAACTGCACATCTCTCATCACCAAATGAAGCTTCTAGTACCAAGACTGGGTTATATAGAATCAAGTTGTTGGCAAAAGTGGTCCCAAGGGAACTCAAAAATAACTCAAGCTATAGCCAAGGCTGTTAGTGGCTCCCCACAAACTGACAGCACAGCCCTAGTGCTAAAGACAACACCTACACAACTTACTAAGCTCAAAGTCAAGCTTGGACCTATCTAGTCCCCTCATCTTTATGAACTAGTATTCATGCTGCTGGATAGCATCCTGCATGCTATCAAAGGAGAAATATAAGCTCCAAGCTACAATCCCTTCAGTCTGCAAGAGGGACCTGACCATAAGATACACTTGTATAATAGTGACACAAATTTGTGGGAGTAACCAACCAATATCTAATCTGAATTGAGGCCCACTACATGAAATAGAACTCATACACACACTTAGGTAGTCAAGAGCCAGAGACTAGGTATCTCAGGGACCTAAGGAGGAAGCCAAATACTGCTATTCTGGTAAAGAAACATGGCAATAAAATAACTCCTAAAGACGTTGTTATCCTCATATATGATTGTCTTGCTCAGCCATCAATAGAAATACTTCCTCCTACAGCAGATGGAGACAAATACAGAGACCCACAGGCTGACACCATGCAGAGAGTGAGAGACCATTCAGCCTTCATCAAGTCTCTCTCCTCAGAGCTCAGGGAACCCTACAGAAGAGGTAGAAAGAGGACACCAAGGAATCAAGGCCTTCTGAGCATAACATGTGGCAGAAGCACAGGGCCTGCACAGGCCTGCAAAAAGAAGTGGACACATGTCCCCATCCCTGACCCAAAAATCTATCTCCAATCAACAGCCATTGCAGGCGAAAAACTAGTTTTCACAGAAGGAGTCTCATTAGGAAACAAGGCAGACTTAAGAGTAGCCTCCTGCGCAGCAGTAGATGGTCAACACACAACTAACTCATCAGCATCTTTGGAAGATTTTTGTCTCATAGTGTTGTTAAGGCATTTTTTTTTGTCTTTTTTACCTTACAGGTTTTTTGTATATATGGTTTGGGGTTTTTATGGTATTCCTATATTTGCAAATATATAGGTCTGCACCTATCTGCATTTTTCTGCTTTTTCTTTGTCTCTTTTTCTTGCTTGACTGTTTTGTCGTATTCTGATTTTTTTTTAATTTATCTTATAGCATTTTATTATTATTCCTTAGATGATCACTTGCTTTCTAAAGAGAGACAGAAAGGATGTGGATATTGATGAAAGGAGTGGTTAGGAGAAACTGGGGGGATTGTGGAGAGGGGAAGTCATAAAGAGAATTTATTTTACAGAAAAAAATATTTTTAGTTAAAGAAAAAAGATTGTGTTTACACATAAAAGCCTATTTATAACTGGGTAAATTTCTGTTGCATTTACTTAACACATTCACATGGGATTAGGCAGGTCTCAAGTGATAGATCAAGACCCACATTGACCTCAAAATTGTTCCTACAGCATCAGTTCTGTGTGCCAATAAAACTATTTGACCAAACTCCAACCCTGACCTGACTCCCTGCTATTCCAGGGCTGCCTGTGAAACACAGACTCAAGACCACCTGGGATGATTTGTCAAAGACCCATCACAGGCCTTCATGGCCACTATCTGCCATTTTAACAAGATCCTAAGGAAAGTAAGTACAGATGAAGGTACCAGAATCAGGTTTAGATGGTTAATCAAAATATGTGATTTTCTTCCCTATTTGCTTCAAAGAATAGCAAGAAAAAAAAATAACAACCAAGAGTTCTAAGAAAACTGGCAGCATGCATCATTTTTACACATGCATTTTATCAAATATAATATTTATTTTAAGACTCTACAAAGTAAGGGCTGTAGAGGTGGCTCAGGAGATAAGAGAACTTGCTGCTTTTTCAAGAGGACCTGGATTTGTTTTCCAGCACCCTCAAGGTGGTTCATAAACATAACTCCAGTTCTAGGGTATCTGATGCCCTCTTTGGCCTCCATGATACTGCATATACATTATATACATACATACATTACAATCGCACATACACACATACACATTAAATAAGTAAATAAAAACCTAAAACTGCAGAGTAAGTTCATTGCAAATAAATACATTGTCAAAAGTTAACAGCTAATAAAGGTCAAGGTCAAAACTGGGCCAATCTCAATCCAACATTTTCCATCTTGATTCCATCACAGCACATGACTCCTGTGCACCTTGCTCAGTTTTGAAAACGCTATCTAAAAGCATTGAACATCTTCTGAACTCCATCGTCAAACCTTTTATAAAACTGTTTTTGCTTGGTCATTTTTGGTTTTGTGTATTGTCTTCACATTGGTCATGTGTTTAGCATAACAAATTGAGCTTTTGTCATGCTGCCTGAGGGCAAGTAGATGCATGTCCATTCCCCTTGAGCTCAAAAATCATCTAGTCAGTAGTTTTTATGTTTATTTGTTAGCATTTAAAAAATCTATTTACATGTTTTACAGCCTGACCAAAATTTCCCTCCCTCCTCTCTTTCCAGTCCCTGTCTTCCCCTCTGCTTCCCCACCCCATACACATCTCCATTTATTTTCAGAAACAGGCTGGCCTCTGATGGATAGCTACAAAACATGGCATATCAAGTTGCAGTAAGACTAAGCACCCCCCTCAAATTAAGGCTGCACTAAGCAATCCAGTATGAGGATGAGGGTCCCAAAAGCCAGCAAAAGTGTTAGAGACACTGCTGGCCCCACTACCAGGAGTCCCACAAGAAGACCAAGCTACACAACTGAAACATATGTGCAGGGGACCTGGGTCAGTTGGTTCAGGCTCTTTAAGCTCCTATGAGCCCAAGTTAGTTGATTCTGTGGGTTTTCTTGGGATGTTTTTGACCCCTCTGGCTCATACAATGCTTCCTCTCTTCAGCTCAGGGGAGCTCTGCCTAATGTTCTATGGGTCCACATTTGTTTCAATGAGTTGCTGGATGCAGCCTCTCTCATGACAAGTGGGGTAGGCACCAATCTGTGAGTATAACAAAATATCACTAGGCATCATTACATTGATGTTTCATTTTTTTCCCAGTGTGTTTGGTTCTATCCTAGGAATCTGGGCTATCCCACCTCTGGTCCTGGTTCTCCAATCTGGGTGAGGGCTGGGCTCACCTCTCATGGCATGGGTCTCGGGCTGGATCAATCATTGGTTGACCACACCCTCAATCTCTGTGCCATCCTTACCCTAGCACATTCCATAGGCAGAACAGACTGTAGGTCAAAGGTTATATGGCTGGGTTGGTGTCCGAGTCCTTTCACTGGAAGTCTTGCCTGGTCACAAGAGATAGACAGCTCAGACTATGCATTTGCTATTGCTAGGTGTCATAGCTAGGGTCATCCTTGTAGACTCTTGGGAGTTTTCCCATGCACCAGGCATCTAATTCACCCCCAAATGTCCTGCCTTTCTAGTTGTCTTTTTCAGTATTCTTTCCCCTCTATCCCACCTCAATGTGATCTCTCATGTTTTCATCCGCACCCGCCCCCAGTTCACCTGTGAAATCTCTTCTGTTTTCAATTTCCAGGGAGATCTGGGAGTCCCCTATTGAAGCTTCCTTATTACTTACCCTCTCTGGGCCTGTGGATTATAGCATGCTTATCCTTTAGTTTACAGCTAATATCTATTTATAAATGAGTACATACCATGTTTGTCTTTCTGGGCCTTCCATTATCTCAATCAAGATGTTTTTTTTATTCTACTTCTATCCATTTGCCTGCAAATTCAATGATGTTATTATCTTTAATAACTGATTAATACTCTAGTGTGTAAATGTGCCACATTTCTTTACCCATTCCTTAGTTGTGGAACATCTAGATTATTTCCAGATTCTGAATATTATGAATAAAGGTACTATGAACATAGTTGAGCAAATGTCCTCGTTTTATGATTGAGCATCCTTTGGGTATGTGCCCAAGAGTGGAATAGCAGGGTCTTGAGGTCAATTGACATCCAATTTTCTGAGAAACTGCCATATTGAATTCCTAAGTGGCTGTACAAATTTACACTCCCACTAGTAGTGGAGGAGTATTTCCCTTGCTCCACATCCTCTGCAGCATGAACAGTCATTTGTGTATTTGATCTTAGCCAAATATAAAATCTGACATGTGTAAGATGGAATCTCAGTGTCATTTTTATTTGCATTTCTCTAATAGCTAAGAATGTTGAATCTTTAAGTGTTTCTCAGCCATCTGAGATTCTGCTGAGAAATCAATGTTTAAATCTGTACTCAATTTTTTAGATGGATCATCTGTTTGTTTGCTTGTTTCTGATGTCTAGTTTCTTGAGTTCTTTTTCTATTTTAGAAATCAGCCCCATGTCAAATGTGAGGTTGATAAAGATCTTTTCTCATTCTGTAGTCTTCCATTCTGACAATGTCCTTTGCCTTCCAAAAGCGCTTGAGTTTCATGAGGTCCCATTTATTAATCATTGATCTTAGTGCCCGTGCTATTGGTGTACTGTTCAGGAAGACTCGATCTCAAAAATAACAAATAGCAATAATAATAATTGCATAGGAATTCTATAAATTGTACCTCACTAGGTACATTGGTATTACTACTCTTTTTATGAGCAGCATGTGTATGTCTTATCAATATGTCCACAGCTGCTACCAGTCATGCCACCTACCCATGTACCAATGACTGGACTATAGTTCATTACCCACCAGATTAGATTCTGCATCTTCTTTTCAGGAAGCTTTGAAGATACATATAAATAGTATTGTTTTGTTTTCAGGAAAATCAGGAGCAATTTCTGGTGAGTGGTTAAGAAACTTTACCTTGAAGCTTATTTTTTTTCTTCCTATATTCTCTCAAGTCCACCAGCAAATGAGCCAGGATGGAATCAGTCAAACCTATTATTACATAGAGTAAGAATTTTATATTACTGAAGATGCGCCTGCCCATAGATTTATCTTTTTCCTGCGTTACAAGAAGGAATAGAGCTGTTACAGTGGGTGTTTTGCTTTGTGTGCTGTAGATTATGAGTGTCCCCTTTACCAGAAGAAACCAGGTCATTTTTCCTGTCTATCTAATCAAATTCAGGATTTCCATTCACACAACCCAGAATCCTGTGAGAAAGTGGCTTTCTAATATTCTTCTCCTTTGGACAAGCATCCAGTCCTCGATTAGTTCTCCAGTCATATACATTGGGGCTACCCTAACTGGCTCTACACTCATATTCAGCATATGATAACATTTCTCTTTCACTTCTTTTTATAAATCTTATACTAAATGTCCAACATTGTTCCAGAATAATACAGGAAGGGAATTTCAAGGACATGGTAAAATGAAGCAATACAGGGCTACCACAAACAGCCCCTGGCTGACTCTATGTAAAAACAAGAAACACATATATTAGTACAAAAAGGCTCTGAAAAAATTGCCCACATTAGAAACTCTTGAAACCGTAGACCCACCCACTTCTCTTTTTTACATTTTATTTCATTTAATTCACATTTTTAAATTTATTTTATATCCAACCACAGTTTCTCCTCTCTCCTCTCCTCCCGTCCCCTCCCAGTCTCATCCAAACCCTCCCCATCCATTCCTCCTTCTCATTCAGAAAAGCATGCTCAATTCTATATGGGGACAAAAATAAAATACTGGCATTTATCGATTAAATTTTATTACTATTCCTTCAATCAATAGTCATTTATGAAAATGTTCTGTGAAGTCTTTAGGCTTTTTTTTTTTTTACACACCTGAGTTCATTTATCAACACAATTCTATTTTCTTTCATAAATCTTAAAATCCTATAGATCCAAACTTCTTAAACTGTGGGTGGTAACCCTCACCATGGGTTTATCAAATACCACTCAAACTATTATTATGATAAAATATCATAAACTAGGTGGCTTCTAAGTAATCAATGTATTTCTTAAAATTCTTTAAGAGGGAAATCCTAACATTAAGGCTAGGCTCCAGGGATTACTTGTGTGGTGACTGCCTGTTCCTAGTACACAGAAGGTGTCTTCTTACTGTGTCCTTCTCCAGTAAGAAAATATACATTCTTCAATAGTAGAAACTCTTGGGCATCCTCCATATTGGTTCTAATGCCATGCACAGGATTCCCTCTATTATGACTTACTCACCTGCCTGCAGGACTCACCTCCTGATAAGCATAGCCTTGTGGGTAATTACAGTGTTCGAGGTTGGGGGAGAGGAATAAACAGATACTCAAACCATACCAAAAAAAATATCTTAAACTATGGTGTTGATATGGGAAGCCAAGTGCTAGTTAATGAGAGGAAATTAAATACGTAATCAATTAGTCATACTTCTTCTAGTAAAGAAACAGCAGTGATGACAAGAATGTGCTTGATGGCGAGGTGGGCAATCCTAGGAGATGGTTTTGAAACCTGAGACCCCCATTCAGTTTGTGGTTGTGCGCTTGGCAGCCTAGTTCCTTCAACTGCACACACTATGAGCACATGCTCCTCTCTAAACAATGCAGCTTGCAACCTCATAATCCCTCTTCACCCCATCCCCATGTCTGCATCAAGCTATACACTCCCACCTCTGAACAAGGATACTAGTTTCTCTGCCCCATAATGATCAAATGTAAGCAGTATCTATTGAAGCATATTTCCAACAAATAGGAAGACTGTCCCATTCAGTCTGAAATATTTCAGATATGTGCACAGTGAGGCAAAGTCACATCCTCCAATAATTCTTTAGAAAGAACCCCCTATTTTTCATCTATGTTATGCATACTTTAGTGTGCATATAATTAAAATTGGGAAGGGACATACAAGAGAAAAATGAATATATAACTTTACCTATCAAAATAGAGAAAAACTCAAACTATACCCCTGAGTAATCATCTCCTCCATTCTATGACCGCCTCAAAGAAACCTGACAATAATTAGGAGCCTTGAGTGTCTTCATTCTTATCAATTTTATAAAAATCATCAATTTTAACAGTGTGTCTCTCTTTAATATACATGATGCCTTTGCTTCATATTATCTTGCTTCTTTTGTAAACCTGTAGGAGCCTTTGATTTCAGTTCTTTACATGAGATTCTGATAACAGCTAGTTTAGAATCTGACCAACAGTTACAATATACTTTGACCTTCTCCTTCTTATCCAGTAATCAGGCAACAGAGTTAAGTCTATAACAATTGAGAAATAGCAAGCCCCTGTGAACTTTGCAATATATAAATATATAAATAAATTATTCATCTAAACCAGCTTCTATACTTCAGTCCTGTCTCACTGAGGTAAGTCATAGTTGATAGATAACCTTCATTACTGAGCAATTTTTCATGCCTGCTCTTAGGTAACCACACATTGATTGGTTAGGACTGTTGACAAATTTCTCTATGGAGTTATATTAATTAATATAATAAGTAGATGATTCTCAAATATATATATTTTGGCAAAACTTAGATTTTTTTGACAAAATACCTTATTTCTAATAGCTTAAATTATTTCATTGTAACACGAATTCTAGTTGTTATTAAATAAAAACTCAGAGCCAGATATTGGGGGAAAAACTGGAATATCAGAGAGAGGAAATAGACCACCGTCATATCTCACCCAGTCAATTTCTCAAGGTAGAAGCTATCTTCCAGCTTCTTCAGCCTGGCTCCTCATCGCTTCTACAGAATAAATCTCTGCCTTTCTACACCTTCCTCAAATACCTTCTTTGCCCAGTTGTTTCACTTTCAGGTTCAACTCTGCATTATATTCTAGAGATAAAATTAAAGGTACAGGCTACTACTATTTGGTAATTAGGCCTTGAACTTATAGAAACAGAGAAAGATCTCTGTCTCTGTAGTTATGGGATTAAAGGCATAGGTCACCACTCCTGGTCTTTTGCTTGCTAGGATTAAAGGAGTGAGTTACCACTCTCTGACCCTCCTGGCTTGACTGTGGGTGGATCTGTTCTCTGATACTCCAGACTGGTTTTATTAAATATATAACATATCACCACATTTCATTTATAAAATGAATAGATGTGATTTTTCTTCAATCATCATTAACATCTATTAATTCATTTTATGTAATGTTATTCCTAGCAATTAATATTTGTTGTTCACAAAGCAATTTCACATGATTTACAGTATCAGCAAATTTAAGTATAACTTCAGATGTTTACAACAAATAAATGTATAAGGAGATGTCTTCCATTATAGACAATACAGAAATCTGAATGAGGCTTAAAAAGTAACAAATTAAAATGAAGTCCCTTGGGTCATGGTGGCCTGTCCTGCACATAATGGTCTCCTGAGCAGACCACACAACACTGGAGCCTTATAGTTGCTTTGTTTATTCACAGCAACATAAAATTCTATTTTTTGTCCCATTCAAAATCAGCATAGAAATTCAGTGAAATGTGAGCAATCAGAAATGCCTCCTGTTGTCCACTCAAAAGTGAGTTCATAATGAAAGCTGTGATATCAAGTTTCACAGTCAGTAGGAAGCTAATGACTCCAGAAATATCTAGCATGGCTTCAGGAACAACAGACTGAAAATCTGAAACCTCATTTAGCTTTTGGTTTCTGAAGGGCTATTGAGATTGAGATCATGATTTTAGAATTGCTGGATTCTCAATTCATGAATAAGATTCAATCAGAAACATATAACACTGACCATATCATGTATTTACCCATGGGTCACATTAGTAAGGCAAACACTAAGGGCTGGAGATGGCTCAGTGTTTAAGAACATTGGCTGCTCTTGCAGAGGACCCAGATTTGACCACACAGCACACACATGATGGCTCATAACCATCTATAACTGCAGTTCCAGGGAATTCAATGCCTTCTTCTGGCCTACCACAATGAATCGTACATCAGAGAGATTATTTGGAAACCCAAGAGACAAGTGTTGCAGACAGTAACCTCAAAACTGTTCCTGTCAAAGATACTGTTGGTGTCAATTTAGATGTACCTCCCTGTTACTACTACCCATCCCCCCACAGCTAAGTTGCTGGCTCACATCTCATCTGGCTCCAGAGACTGACTATGGCTATAGGGGAAAAAAAATCTATTCATATGGAGATTCCTAGATGGTAACAACACTCTATTCCCCAATATGGGGTAACCTCTGACCAATGCTAATTGACTTAATTCAACCAACCTCTTTTCCTCTGGGCATACAGAGGGTGCTCTGTAATATGATTCTTTGGTGTTCACTGTGGGAATTATATTCATAGATCCTCCCAGAGTAAAATTATACTCACATCATTTTGCTGTCCTTTCCTGTTTCTCTCATTTCTTATAGGTTACTTCTGAAAACACATCTTTAATAAAATGAAACTTTCTCTCTAAGGAGGCTTATTAAGAAGTTACCTTAGACACTTAAAAAAGTCATGAAAAACAATAAAACTTGTCACACAGATATGTGACACAGATCAGTGTATCAAAATGGGGTAGGGATGGGAGGAGCAATAGGTTCATACTCACAATTAGCTGAGTTTCAAGAAGGAAACCCAAGAAATTCAATAAAAAAGAATGACCTATTTCAAAAATGTGCTAATAAAAAAGGTCATTGAACCCCTACCACATATCATAAATAAAATCTAACTTAAATATAAAAGAAATATTTAGACTAAATATAGGAATATGTTACTTCAAAAAATCAAGAATAATGAAACTTTGGTGAGTATAGAAGAAGGCATAATAACAAGAATATCAGGAGACTGGTAATGGTTGAACTGGGTAGCAGGCATGTACATGCCCTATCATTCCATAAATGATTTGATTTTCAAGAAAGATGCCAATCAGAATGAACAATCTTTCCAACAAGTTACAGCTGCAAGTTTGAATACAACATTTTACAAATAAAGCACATTCCTACTCACATCATAACACAAAACATTAATTTCCTAAGTGGTCTATAGATCTAAAGGAAAAGCAATGTAAAAATTATAACAAGAAAAGAGAAAAATCCATGTAGTTTTAAAACGCTTAAATAATACACATATTAGTATAGCACTATGATGTTTGATGCATGCCTGTATACTGTGATGCTCAAGTCAGATTAAACATATCTACCTCAGATACTGAACTGTTTGCTTTATTTTGAATTTTATTAATTTTACCACAATATTTTGGTGTCATAAAATAAAATCACTAATAGCTCTATAGACCATTATAGTATCAAATAGGATTTTTTATACAGTATTTTTTTATGATTTTTTTAAAAAAAATACAATTAGTCAAGTTTTGGGGGACTATTGGGTTTGGGGGTTTTTGGTTTTGTTTTGGGATTTGGGGTTTTGTTTGTTTGTTTGTTAGTTGGTTGGTTGGTTTGGGTTTTTTGTTTGTTTGTTTTTTAATTTCTCTTCTAATTAGTGTAACAGAAAGTCTTTGTCCTGAAAATTTATGCTGAAAGTTTATTTACTGTGTTGCACTTCATCAGAATTGAACTTTAAAAAAAAATCTGTCCCAATGCCAGATCAAGTAGGTCGCATTCTCCAGGGCTTGAGAACCACTCTTGCAGTGAGTGGACCTGAGTTGGTTTCCACAATCATCTGTAACTTTCAGAGGGATCCATCGCCCTCTTCTGGCCTCTGGGAGTACTTCATACATACCATATGGTGTACATACAGACAGATATGCAATGAATGCATACACATAAAATGAAAATAAATAAATCATTTTTTTTTAAAATCTGAAACTCTCTGGGAAAGCTTTACTAATCCAACAGCTGACTTTTTATTATTATTTATTGCCATTATTATTATACTTTCAATTTTTTATTATTTTAATATCTAAAGCAGGTCTCCTATTGATTCTACTTTAATTTAGGTATTTTTTGAGCTCTTTCCATTTAGGAAGTTTCACATTCAAAAAAAATCTTTATGTTTGTTTTTTGAGGGGTTGCAGAGGTTAAGAAGATAAACAAAATTTTTGATTTAGATTCTTCAGTGAATGGTTTACACAATATACATAGCTTCCATTCATTCTTTCATGTTCTATTAAGTATATTTTAGATGAATTACCATAAGCCAAGCACGATTCAGAAAGTAGAGTCAGTTATGGCTCCCAATCATCATTTTCATTGTCCCTCATTTCACAGAAAAAACCACATACAAAGAGGATGGAGGTCATTTTTATATATAATCTCACAAATAACTGGAAAACCACAGGCTGACAGCGTGAGTGGCCTTGACTGCAATGGAGATGGAAGAATGGCAGTTCTCCTAATCAGGTTCCTCAGGCTAGCTTCCCACAAGTTCAATGTGTGGCTTTATTTCCATGCATACCTTCTTTCCCTCCTCCCGAGTACAAGAGGTTGGGGTGCTAGACACCAATTTCCTGCTTGTGCCCACATAAGCAGCTGCAAATATTGGGGAGTGACTGTGGAAAGGCCAAGACAACAGCTATCTAGCTTGCTCGCTACAGTACTTACATGGGAACACGTGTGTGCGGAAGCCTAATAATCCCGCAGTGAAATTAGCCTGACTCTGCTCAGCTTCCATGCTCCATCAACCTTTGGGAAGACAATAATAACTAGTTGAAATATCTGAAGAATAACAATCATAGAAAACAAATGCAAAAAAATGATCAAAAAGAAATTATCTTTGCCCAAAGTACATTTCTATCTGGGAAAAAGAACAAAATGAAACAATTGCCAAGTTCTTCATGCTTTGTGCACAAAAATGGTACGCTCTACCCTCACCCTGCTCCACACATTTCTTTTATATATAATCATACTGGACAGACATTTGACTTAAATGCTCAGTGGGTCAAATCTCACTCTGACTTTAGCAAATAATAAATGTGAAAATTTTATAGAAATTGTCACAATTTATTTAACTTATTAGCATAAAATATAATTAAATGCACAGCCCTGATCTTCAACTACTGCCTTTTTGAAGGTTGAGATAAATACTTTTTGATACACTGGCCTGCACAATGTTCAACAGGGCAATCTGAAACAATAACAGCAAGCCTCCCGTAAGTAATAAACACATACTAACATACTAAGTTGAGGCAAGACCCATTCTTCTTCCCTTATCAAAGCTCTGCAAGGCATCCCCCTATAGAGAGTGAGCTCTAAAAAGCCAGTTCAAGTAACCTGGATAAATTCCTGGTCCCATAGTCAGGGGGCCACTAACAGCTTAATCAATGCATCCATCACCCTTATTCAGAGGGCCTCCTTAAGTCCCAGAGTCAGTGAGCTCCATTATTAGCTTAGGTCAGCTGGCCCAGTGGTTTTCTCCACCATGCTGCCTCACTAACTACCATGTTAGTCTGTGTTGACTACTCAAGGGAGGCCTTATCCACTTTGAGAAGTAGATGGGAGGGGGGAAGAAGAGGGCATGGGAACAGTGGATATGTAAAGAAAATTTTATTAATAATTAATTTAAAAAGGCATTTCATTAAAAAAAAGAAAGACAGAGAGAGAGAGAGAGAGAGAGAGAGAGAGAGAGAGAGAGAGAGAGAGAGAGAGAACCTTTATCTAAAAATGAAAGAAACTGGTTCTGGCTATTTGAGTTCAAATCAAGCACCTTTTTGAAAATTCATAGTCTGATCAAATAAGAATATAGCTAGCAGGTGTGGGTGGTTAACTAATCAGAATTGCAGATAGTTACAAGCTGTGCTTTTCCCATCCCAGACAGCCCTTTAGGGCTTGTGGATAATTAACATGCCAATTAATGGTAATTTTTTTTTTCAAACAAAACTTAAGACTCCAGGCCGGAAACTTTTTCTGTACACTTGTGCAGGAGGACCTCTAATGCTAGCAAGTCAGAAGAGGAGAAAATGAAAAAGAGCACAGGAATCCATCTGCTTTTGGCAGAACCTGAAACTGCATCCACAGAGAAAATCATTTCAGAGACACTGGCTGAAAAAAATCAGCTCTGACCCCTCATGAGCAAAGATCGGCATTGCTTCCCTGACGTAGCTAGTTTAACGTAGCCTCCAGTAATGTTCTTGGATACCCTTTCTCTGTTTATTTCACTTTATATATATATTGTAATATTGAGATACAAAACATGCTGCCTTACCTAAGGCCTGGCTTTAAAGAAGCAGATCTGTAGCTCTCTCTATTGCTGCGTGCAGATTCAAAGTATACATACACATTTGTCTGTTCAGAGACTGCCATGGGGTGTTGTATTTAGAATTTAGAGTATTGACTCTATAAAAGGAAAATACCTTGAACTAGACTTGATAGAAGTTAGAGACGAGCTAAAAAATCTGAAGTCTTAAACATCCAATTGACTTCTGCAAAATGTGTATAATCCCTGGCATGGAGCAGCTGTCCCCAAGAATACATTTACTAAAGATGGCTGGGTGGCTATATAAATAGATGACAGACAGCAAGCTAAAGAGAGCAACCGGCTCTCACTATTTCTACCTGTCTCAGGTGTCACCCATTTATTGCAAGAATTCTATTTACTATTAGAATAAAACCCAGAGGCAGATATTGGAAAAAAGATGAAAAATCAAAGAGACATGAAACAAACCCCAGTCAATTCTCATCCAGCCAACTCCTCAGGCTGTACAGGGGAGGTCTTATCTCCTGGAGTCCTCAGACTAAACAAGTACACAGGCAAAGGGATAAACTTCTGCCTTCTCCTTTCCCCACCAAATCATGGCACATGGCTCCAAACCAAATGACAAGCTGGGCAGAAGAGTCAGTTCAAGGTCATCCTCTGTTGTGCAATGAGTTGATGCTCACCTAAGCCACATAAGAAACTCTTTTTTCAAAAATATAAAAAGAGAGAGATGTCATTGTACACAAGAACTCAAGACTAGAACAATCCTAAATGATACAATGCCTCCCTTCTGCATTGATGGCTTCTGGCAGAGGGGTGGGTAAGGAAAGACTTGTCTTCTTTAAGGGTCTGGCCATAGGGAGTTTAATTATGCTCCAGTAAGCAAATGAACAGCATGAATGGGCGGTTTTGTAAATGGGGAGATCATAAGAGTGGGCATGATACTGAGAGGTCTGATATCTGAGTTTGATGGGGTACATAATGTAAAAACACCAAATAATAAAAATATATATGAAAAACTTTTTTAAAAGGAAAAAGAAATACTATGATTAATATCAGGGTTTCACTGGCTTTGTAACTTTTAAAGGCTTGGTTTATTTTTTAAGTTTTATGGAATAATATGATATGTTATTTGTCTTAGTTTTTTAAGTTATAGTAGAATTCTGTAGTACATATTTTCTTGTATTTGTTTTTGTTATTGATGTTTTTTATTTTTAGTATGCAGTTTTTTATTAGTATTTTAAGTATCTCAAGATTCCAAACTATGCATTTGTTAAAATCATTTATTGAATTTAGATTCAATTTTACTATCTAAAATCTCACCAGTTTTTTCCAGAATTTTCAATTTATCAAAACAAATTTATAATGTATGTCCCCATGATTTTTGGTAATTTCATTCATATCTGTTATAATGTTTATGTTTCAGTTTGTAGTTTTATTGAAGTAGGTCTTCCCTTTTTGTTGTTTAATTTGGTTAAGAATTTGCCATTTGTGTTTAATACTTAAAAAATAAATAAATTAAAAAAAATTTTTTTCTCAATGCAGCAATCTTGTTTTGCTTCCTCTGCTTCCAGCTGGCCTCCACCACTCCTCTTCCTCTTCCCAGAATTCCTTCTCTGGTTGCTCCACCTCTACTTCTTGTCTAGCTTCTAACCAATCAGCATTTTATTAAGCCAATGTTTATAGTGACAAATATTTACAATGTACAAGACCATAGTCCCACAGCATTTTCCTTTTTTAAAAAAAGCAAAAACTTCTAAATTAATCTCCTTTGTATAGCTTTTCTTCTGACCATTATCCATAACAACTTATAACCAACCCTCTGAATAAAAATAAACATTCATAATTCATTTTTTGGAAATGTGGGTATAGTTTTTTAGACTACTTCTGCTGATTGGGGGTGCTGGTAATCTTATGGGGATCCTGAGGAAATTCAGGATGTTCCCTTTTTCTCTGTATGAATAGAAACCTTGTGCTTGTACTGAAGCTTCTACAAGACTGTGGGAACCCACCATGTTGCAGCTCAAGCCCACAGGCTACTGCATCTCTGTACAAGACCCACTTGAGAGACACAACTAGGAAATTGTTTTTGGCTCTGTTTTTGTATACTAGAAACTTTTTTCAGACTTTATGTGAATATACAAGTACCATGTTACAACATTCAACCAGTCCATACAGTTTCAAATAAACACACTTAAAAATTACTTAAAATAATAATAAATACAATAAATAAAAGTATGAAATAATAATAATAATAATAAACAGTTAAAAAAAGGCTTGCCTTTTTAAAGAGAGGCTTCCTGATTCAGTCTTAGAGGCAAAACCCTGGCGAGTCTTTTAAGAGACCCTGCTGCCAAATACCTAAATGGAGTTCATAAGCAGAATATGATAGTGTTTCACTTGGTGGTTATATGGACCCTAAAATTCCCCAGAGTGGTAATTGTGGGTCCTACCAGTACCTCTGCTAAAAAGCTAAATTCTATGAGGCTAGACTAGGAGCTGGGTGAAGCCAGTCCAGCCATCCTAGCAAGGTTGTTTTTTCCTTAACCACACCTTGGCAGATTAAAGACATGGTCAGAAACAGTAAGAAACAGAGGAAGCTTGGTGGAGTCAGCCACCCTACCCCAGCAAAGATGTGGTCAGAAACAGAAAAATATAAGAGATATACAGTAGAGACAGATTCAGAAAACCTCTAAATGGTTTGAGAAAGAAAAGAAAAAGAAAAAAGAATAAAGTCCTTAAAAATAGAGTAAAAAATGTAATAAGCCATGTAAAAATGAAAAATACAAAGAGTGTCTGGACACTGTACTCTATAGTCTTGTCTTTAAGCTTTTTGACTGAACATGAAGTAGTTAAAAACTACTAAAAGTCATTTAAGTATAAATGCTGCTGGATTAATTCAACCTATATACTTTATAAATGAGTTGACTTTAAAATTAAAATCAAAAGATATGCTACTTTGGAGAAGAGGTTTTCTCTTTATTTCCACAGAAAATGAAAGATTGTGTGGATTTATTCCTGGTTAAAGAAAATAGTTTGATCAAGGAAGACTCCCCGAAAAGTTTCCAAAAGAAATGAATGGCCCAGATGATTCAGCACTTCAGAGCATATCTGTTGCGTTTTCTTCTGAGCTCTGCATCCAAAACAATTCCAAGGAGACTGGATGAGATGACTTAGCCTTAGAAGCTTTAGAGACTATTCCACTAAGGACTTTCCATGATCCTATATTTTTCTTTGGATTCCTAAGAACTTGCCAACACCCCTATCCAGCAGGAAATAGCCTAGAGAACTATGCTCACATTATCAAAAAATGGATTATGGATGTTTGTGTTTGTTTACAGTGTTGGTTATACAGTTATACAGTTCCATTATAGATAATGGAAAAAAATGAATATTAGATTTGGGGTTCTTCTTGTTTTAGAGAGAAAAAAAGTGAAAATGTAGAATTATGTTGTTAAATTATAAATAATTGTCCCACCTACTGATTTAATAAAAATGCTGATTGGCCAAAGGTAAATAGGATGTGTGGACAGGGCTACCAGGCTAAGAAAACTCTGGGAACAGGAAGAACAGAGCAGAGATGTCACAGAGATACCAGAGAGACACCACGAAGACCTCACGATGAGATGCTAGGAGATGCAGAAGAAAAAAAGTTGAAATGCTATTCTTAGAAAAAACACCAAGCTGCATGGCTAAACAAGATAAGAATCATGAGTTAGTTCAAGAGTAAAGAGTTAGTAAGTTATATGCCAGAGCCATAGGCTGATCAACATAAAATTAACATAAGTGTCTGTGTGTTTCTGTGGGACTGCAAGATTATGGGACTACAGGACTGTGGGACTGCACGACTGCAGGTCTGCAGGCCTGCAGGTTTGCACCCCAGGCCAAACAAGCCAGAAGCTTAATACTGCAACACACAAAGACTTATACTATTTTAACTGCTAGACCAGTAACTCAGAGATATTATTGACTAGTTCTTTCACTAAGATTAACCCATAGTTCTTACCTATATTTAGCCATATGACTTGGTACCTTTGCTTAGTACAGTACCCATATGTTAGCTTTTCTCCAGTTTTTCTTTCCTGTCTCTTCTAGCTTTATGACAGGTCTAATGCTGCCTCCCTATGAGGCCTGTGTTTTCTCCTGGGAGTTCCTCACTCTTTTCTAGACATCTACACCCCACGTTTCCCCAAGATCTGTGGCTCCTTTCATGATCCCACCACAGTTTACCTGTATGATTCTTCTAGGGAGACTATGAAAATCTTTCAATTCCCTGACTTAAGTGTTTCATAGACAACCCAAAATAAGAGGCTTAATCTTATATCACAGTCTCTCTTCCTATCAAATTTATTCCTGACAATTATATGTGGCTCTCATAGAACCTCATTCTAAACTATATTGTTTGTGTCTGAGACATTATTTAATATTTGACATTAATTTAACATTAATATTAAATGATAGGACTTGTGTTTGAAACTTATGGTCTATTTTGATTGCTATGACTAGTTTAAAACTGTCATTGGGTGTCTATTTTCTGCAGTGTGGATTCAACTTAAAGACTCTATAGTACCTGAGTATGGAAATTTGTATCCATTCAGAAACTAGAATCCCAGCAGGCTCAAGAATAAAGGAGATGTGACCTGACAATTGAAAACAAATCATCTTATCTGCTTTGTAACATAGCAAGCAACATCTTCACCAAACAATCATGTTTTAAATGCCAGACATCAAGTGACCCAAGCAATTTCACACATTTCTGACACCTATTCCAACTTTCATTCACACATCAAACACAAGAGTCTACTGTCTTGCATTTAACATTCATGAAGTAAGGAAGTAAATAATAGACGCTGATACTATCGAGGCAATGTTGTTTGCTTCAAAGAAACATGGTTTAAAATGGAGTTCAACAATGGCCTTATAGATATTTTTTTAAGATTTATTTATTATGTATACAGTATACAGAAGAAGGTACCAGATGTCATCATAGATGGTTGTGAGCCACCATGTGGTTGCTGGGAATTGAACTCAGGACCTCTGGAAGAGCAGTCAGTGCTCTTAGCCTCTAAGCCATCTCTCCAGCCCCCGGCCTTATAGATATTTTAAGGTTGATTGTGGTCCTTTGGAGGAGAGCTATGCAAGTCTACTTGGTTGAGAACATGCATAATGTGCTCAGTAACATAAGTGTTTTCTATTCTTTTAGTGAAGGCTCCACTTGTGTGGTAGATTCTAACTTTTATAAGAGAAAATGCCAGATTAAGCACAAAATGATTCTGGCATGTTTTTAACAAGTTGGAATTAGCATATGATTCCTAATATTCATTGCATTAAGATTTGAGGATGCACCATCAAGAGGTGAGGGATAATAACAATATTTGGAGTAGGAGAAAAGGTAGGAGGAGCAGGAAATTGATGCAAGTTCAAAAAACAGTCATTTAATTGAGAAGGCACATTGTTGTATAATATTACTATAAGGTGTGTTAGTTTTGTTTATGTTGCCTTTGCTTGGCTTTTTGAAGCTGTGTTACTATTCCTGTCTAAAGCACCTGATGGTCTAATAAAGAACTGAAGGTCAATAGCAACGTGGAGGCTGTATTTCCATAGGACAGAGACAGTTTTTAAAAAATAGATATGGCTCCTCTAAGAGTTTATGCCTGCTTGTGAGCCCTTGAATAGCCCATCCAGTACATTAAGTAAGAACAAAAAATCTAAGTAAAAATGCCTGCTACAGTGCAAGAATCAGCCTTCTAGAACTCCAGGAAGGTTGACTACAGTTCTTGGTTAGAAAAACCTCTGACAGGGCCATGGATTTTAGGCTTGTCTTTTATAATCTGAGAAGTAGGCAGAACCAGCTACCAAAGCTGAGGGCAGAGGTCCATGCCACTTAGAAGTTTACAGTTTGTTTATGCAGTCAAAAAAGGCTAAAAAATGCAATAAAAATGGTCCACAGAGAAAAACCTCTAAACAGGTTACAGTGTGTTTAATAATGTGCATAGGCTTAAGAAAAGAAAAAGGGTATAGTCATGAGCAAAAAATGAATAGTTAAAAATAATGTCTTTAAAGATAGAAGTAAAAGTAATATATATAACAACACAAAGATGGGAAGTACACAAAGAGTCTTGATCCTATATAGTATTGTGTTGTTGTTTTGATTTTTTTGATTGCTGACAAGCAAACAATTGCTGCTAAATGACATGGGACTGTGAACTGGACTGCTAAATTGAACCAATCTAGGTACTTTAAGAGTGCCTTAACTTTAAAAAAGAAGTCAAAAAATACATTTATCAAATAGAGATCAAAAATGCTTTGGAGAAGTGGTTTTGGTTTTGTTTCCACAGGAAACAAAAGGCTGTGAATTCATTCTAGGTTAAGAAAAATCAGGTTTGACCAAGGAAGACTCCCAATAAGAACAAATGGCCCAGATTATCCTGCATTTCAGAGCACTTCTTTTGCATTTTTCTTTAGAGTTCTGTATCCAAAACAGCTTCAAGGCTGCTTGCTGAGATGATCAAGTCTCACAGACTACTACATCCAAGATTTAGCCATAATTCTAAACTTTTCAGGATCTCCATAAGATTGTCCATGCCCCTAAGCAGCAAGAAATATTATAAAGAGCTATGTTCAAATTCCAAAAACATTGTTTATAAATGTTTGCTTTTATCATATAAAGATGATAAAAGTGTAGATTACTTAATCTACTTTAATCCAAAAAGCAACTGTTAACCTCAAAATACATTACATTGGTATGGATTTTGGCTTATTGATACAAATTTAAGATCAATTTTGTTCGACTATATGTATATTTCTACTCTTATTTAAGATATTATGTTTATGTAGTTTATTTAAAATTATAACATATAATTAATAAGTACAAATTGATAGTCATCTATGATAATCAAAATTATAGTCTTATTAGTTAAGTATTCTAAGTATACAAAGACATATTTCAGTTAGGTAGGCAACCTTCAAATACTTCAAAGACCTATAAAGGTATTAAAATGTTTTAAGAACTTAGACTTTTCTGGACAATGAGACACATCTGCTCCTAGTGACATAAAATACTTCAAGAGATGATGGACATTGAAGAAACTCCATATGAAGTTTACTTTCTTTGTGGCAGAAGTTAGATACTGGATAAAGAAGTGTCTTTGCCTCAACTGCTTGATGGCATGCTGTATAAACTGGACATGCAGGATCCATAGAAAAGTGACCATTGAACTTTGGCCAAAACGAAGCTGGATGGTCCTTCAGGTTCCTGCTTCACAGAAGAAACTACAAGACAGCATGAAGGACACAGAGGAAAACAACTGACAAAATTAGTCAATAGGCAAGAGAGTCCTTCAAATTTCCTGCTTCACTAAAAAGTCTTCCAGAGCCTCGAGGACTATAGACTGAAAATGGATGCCCCAATGTTGCAGACAAACTCTAGGTGATTGTCTGAGTAGCCAGCTGTCTCTGTCATTTGTAGAATTTGGGAAGTTGCTTGCAATGCATTTTCTGTTTGCTCAGCTATTACTATGTCCTTCTGGGATCTTTGATGGAGCTGAAGACTGGATAGTTATAATTACAGTTTTCCTTAGTAATGATAAACGCTAAGTTAGATATAAAACTTTAGACTCACAAAAATAGGAAGGATGATAGAGTATTTTTTAATTTTACTAAATACAAGTAGACTACATATTGTACCTATGATTCTTGATTGATAACTGTTTTGCTATATGTAATTTTACTATGTTAAAATTAAAACCTTCCTTTTTGATTAAACAGAAAAGGGGAAGTGCTGTAGGATGGTCTTTCTGTATGCTGTGAATATTTGTTGCTACCATTGTTTAATAAAAAAGCTGTTTTGGCCTCCAGCAAGACAGGATACAATAAGGTAGAAAATTCAAGAGAGAGACAGGAAAAAGAAAGGTGAAGTTGGGGCAGACACTGAAAGCCAATGAGGAACAAGCTATAATGAAGCACAGGTAAAGCCATGAGATACATAGAGATACATAGATTAATGATTATAGGTTGATTTAAGATGTAAGAGCTAGCTAGGAAGAAGCCTTGGCCATAGACCAGTTTGTAATTAATATTAAGCCTCTGAGTGATTATTTTATAAGCACCTGCAAAGCTGGGCAGGACAGAAAAAGACCATCTGTCTACAGCACATTATCTATCATGCCTGTAGTCTATACACAGGACCCTCCAGGGACTTAGTCTAAGACTTGAAGCCAAGAATATGGGTTACTTTTGGGTAACATGACAACAGGCATGGCGAGAGCAAGTTGTATTTCCTATATTTGTTCTGGGAAAGTATTCTATAAATAAGAATGACAAGGAGTACTATTTTGAGGATATATTTTCAGCTCCAGGCAATGTGTTTTATTTGACATATCTGAGATACAGCAACAATGATGTCAACACTAAGAATTCTCAGCCTCAGCAACAAGCAGCAAGGACATACTGATGATTCTGGCCAACCAGGAAAGTCCTGGCAGCAAGACACCTGCAGTGAATGTATGCTTGGCAGTAGTAAGCCTCCAATACAGCCCCTGTGATTTCTACCTCTCCAACTCCAGGCCCTGATGTAGTTCCCTCCCATACTAAATAAAGTGGTCCAGTATGATACTGTGCAAATGTCAATGTATGACTTCCCAGGCTGGGTCATAAGATACATAAGCTACAATTTTCTCCTTCTGTTTTGGATCATTTGCTTGGTGAGAAGTCAGCTGCCACGAACCTCAAACAGCATTGTGGATAAGATCCATGTTGAGAAACTGAGAGCTTCTGTCAGAAGCCAGTGACAAATTGCGGCTTCCTGCCAACAACCTTGTAAGTGAGCCATCTTGGAAGCCACCAGTCAGGGCCCCAGTTGACTTTGTCCCAAGTTTCTGTTTTAGCCTATGAAATTTTAAGCCAGAACTGTTCAGCCTAGCTGATCTCATTTATGACCCACAAAAATAGTGAAGAGGTAAGTGCTTTCTAACTTCAGCTACTGAGTATTGGAGTCATTTTTGCATAGTGATGAACATATATTTTGGTACTTTGGTAGTTGAAAATGGGTGGCTAGAGTAATAAATAACTAAAAATACTAAGTGACTTCAGAAAAGGCAGTGGATAGAAGCCAGAAAGTTTGGGGAAGGATATAAGTAAGATCTGAAATATGCAAGCAAACTTTCCAGAGAATCCCAATAACTCCACCACAGAGGGTTTGAATGGGGGCCTAAGGAAGATGAGGAGTGATAGAATCAAGGGAACTTGTTATCATGTGTCAGAAAACTTCAGAGCACTGTTTCCTGGTTGTATATGGAAAACAGAAAATGGACCACAGTTGGCCTGGCTGAAGAGAGATAAAACAGTGTCAAAGGCACAGCTGAGATTCAGCTTGCTGCTTATAACATGATAGGAGTAGAAAGACAGTCAAAGAAATGCTCCCAACTTGATTAAGATATAATTGACAGGTTAAACTTGTATATATTGGCAAGTTTAGGCATATAGTGCTTTGATCAATTCCTACTGTGAAATTACTAAATCAAACTAATCAACGTATCTATCACCTGTGTCCTTATCAATTTCATAGTAAGCAATGTTTCCATTTATTTTTGTTGTTGTTGTGGTAAAAACACTGACCAAAACCAATTTGTGGATGAAAGAGTTCATTTCACTACAGGTTTGGGAAAGCCACAGCAGGAACACAAGGCAGGAGCTGAAGAAGAGGCTGCAGAGGAATTATTCAGCTACCTCTACCAAGGGGCAATGCTGCCCAGTAGGCTGAGATCTCCCACATCAATCATCAATCCAGAAAATGAACCACAGACATTTCCACAGGCCTATCTGATGGAGATTTTGTCTTAGTTGAGGTTTTTTCTTCCAAGGTGTGCCAGTTTAATCACTGACACACATTTAAGATCACTCTTAGCAACTGTATAAATCACTTTTGCTAACTATCCACTTGATGCTGGACACAAGGCATCTATAACTTCCTGGTTTTATCTCACCAAAACTTAGTAGAAAGAAAGACCTTTCTGTTTTTGATAATTCCCAGTCTTTTCAAAAATATTAAAACTAAAGTATCTTCCATGCACAGATCCTGCTCCCTCCACGAGTCTCTCACACTGCCTATGTCTCTCCATAGGGTGGAACATTTGTTACAGTTGATCAGCCTATACTGATAATCATAATCACAGCCCATGTTTGATATTCTAGCTAATTGTATTTGTGTTCATTCTGTGGCCTTGGACAAATATACAGTGACAGGTACCTACCCCATAAAAATAACATGGAGCAGTTTCATTGCTCTGGAATCGCCCCCTACTCACCCACCCTCCTCCCTTAGTTTTTCCTAGTCTTTCTAATTTAGTAATTAAGTGAAACAAAGTATATAACAAAAGTGAGCTTCTGAAGTCAATAAATATAAATATTACTTTTAACATTTATTGAAATTTATACGTGTTAGAACTCAGATGTCTGTTCTGTCTTCTCAGGTTTGATCCAGGACCTCTTGGTTCCTTCTGATATGCATCATGGCCTCATGTAAAATTTATATCTATAAATATCCAAGCCCTTCAAATTATTCATTTTAACAGCTCTTCACAAGCACTTCAAATGCATAGTAACAGCGCTTTGTTTTCCAGATGTCAGTTCATGTGTGGGAATAATTCTCCCAGACTTTTATAATTATGACCGTTTGGGAAAGGGAAGAACAAATAGCACATTTAATTTGGAACAATTTTAACAAAGTCTGTCTTTGCTTATCTTCTCAATTCTTTACTATTTATGAATTTGGCACAATCAGCACAGTGGTGGTCCTTTATGGAAAGAGAGGAGCGGGAGCAGAAAAGGATGCATTCTGCACTAACCGTGAGAAACACAAACCACATGGTCCACCTTGAGAAGTGAGCTGGAGATGTAGGGATCACAGAGTGTGCTTGAGAATATCAGAAAACACTGACACTGACTAAGGTGGAGTCTCAGAAAGGCATAAAAGTTATCTAGATCAAAGGAAACCACAGTGTCCTAATTTCCCTACATTCTTCAGGAAGAAAATGTGTCAATTACGTTAGAGTGGGCTGCATAGTAGTTTGAAAAAAGGATGGTGTCTTGGTTGGGGTTTCTATTACTGTGATAAAATATCATGAACAAAAGCAACTAAGGGGCTAAGGGTTAATTTCTCCTTAGAGCATGTAGTCTATCATTGTGACAAGTCAGGACAGAAACCAGGAGGCAGAAACTGAAACAGAGACCATGGTGGAACACTGCTTTCTGGCATGCTCCTTCATAACTTGCTCAGCCTATTTTCTTATATGACCAAGGACCTCCTGCCCAAAGGAGGTACTACCAGCAGCAGTCTGGGACCTCCTACATTAATCTTTAACAAAAAAAAAATGCACCACAGGCTAATTTGGTAAGAGCACTTTGTCAGTTGAATTTCCCTCTTCTCAAATGGCCTGAGCTTATATGAAGTTGACATAAACGCTAGCCATCACAGATGGCGTAGATTTAGGTAAGTAAAACAGTATTATAGGCTGTTTCTAGCTATAAACACCTCTAGACAGCAGCTGGTAAATCCTCAAGTAAAGGGGTCCAATCTTCCTGAGTTAATGACCCTCAAGTGACCTAAAGATACCTTTATATACTATTAAAAATTACTTAAGATCCCAAGGAACTTTATATTGCATATTGAAAATAATAATTTTAATTTTAAATTAAAGTTCTACAATGTTTGGTATATAAACATGTGGTTCATTAACTCTGAGAATGATGGCACACATCATATGCCTCTTACAGACTCTTGATTCTACTGCACACTAACCGCCATGATGAAAAGAGTCACCACCCAATGTGCTAATTTCACAGATCCCCTCTCTACAACACAATTTCCCAAATATTCCCAGAAGTTTTGGGAATGCAATGCAGGAACTTGGAGGGAAGAACTGGAGCAGAGACTGAGTCTGTGGAAGAGCATAACTTACTGTCTTACTCACCATGGCTTGCTCACCTTGCTTTCTCATACATGCTAGAATCATGTGTCCAGGGGTAGCATCAACAGTGCATTGGGTTCCCCCATAGCAATCATCAATCAAGAAAAAGCCCCACAGAACTGCTCATGGGGTTAAGTAGATGGAAGCAATTCCACAGCTTAGATTTCTTCTAAGTAACTCCAGTTTGTGTGAAAATACATAACTAACCTGTATGATCTCATGTTCTTAGATAAATATTTAGCCAAGAAATCATTGACTGGTTTTACAATACATGCAGAAAAATGAAATCTGCGTTAGAATGAGGAGAATCTTAAAATTATAAAGGATCATCAATATAATATATCTAAATAGACAAGGTCAATTTCATTATGATTAGAGAAACTATCTCAATCTATGTAACAATTATCCTGTCTATATCACTAAGTATAAATAGGCCAGTGACTTTGATCCACTAGAAATCATTTCAAGGGATTCCTCCACTATAGTTCACAGAAGATCAGGGAAGCCAGATATTAAATACCATGTGTTTTCTTATATAGTCTTACTCTGAACATTTATAAATTCCACATGTATCAAGTTGCTTCAGTTAATTTTTTCAAAGAAGTTTTAAGAAATGCAGGGCTGGTTTAACATACGAAAAACTGTAAATGTTATCCATCATATAAACAAACTAAAGGAACAAAACCACATGATCATATCCTTAGATGCGGAAAAAGCCTTTGACAAAATCCAACACTCCTTTATGATTAAAGCTCTGGAGAGATCAGGAATACAGGGAGAATACTTAAATATAATTAAGGCAATTTACAAGAAGCCGACAGCCAGTATCAAACTTAATGGAGAAAAACTCAAAGCAATCCCACTAAAGTCAGGAACTAGACAAGGATGTCCTCTCTCCCCTTATCTATTCAATATAGTTCTCAAAGTTTTAGCTAAAGCAATAAGGGAACAAAAGAGATTAAGGGCACACAAATTGGAAAAGAAGAAGTGAAGCTATCTCTATTTGCAGATGATATGATTGTATACATAAGTGACCCACAAAATTCTTCCAAGGAACTGCTACAGCTGATAAACACCTTCAGCAATGTAGCAGGATACAAGATTAACTCAAAGAAATCAGTAGCCCTTCTATACACAAAGATAGAAGAGCTGAAAAAGAAATAAGGGAAACATTACCCTTCATATTAGCTGCAAATAGTATTAAATACCTTGGAGTAACTATAACCAAAGAAGTAACAGACCTATTTGACAAAAATTTTAAATCATTGAAGAAAGAAATTGAAGAGGATATCAGAAAAAGGAAAGCTCTCCCATGTTCCTAGATTGGTAGGATCAACATAGTAAAAATGGCAATTCTACCAAAGGCAATCTACAGATTCAATGCACTGCCTATCAAAATCCCAACACAATATTTTTTGGACCTTGAAAGAACAGTACTCAATTTCATTTGGAACAACAGGAAAGCCAGGATTGCCAAAACAATTTTACTCAACAAAAGAACCTCAGGAGGTATCACCATCCCTGACTTCAAGTTATACTATAGAGCTACAGTAATAAAAACAGCCTGGTACTGGCATAAAAACAGACTTGTGGACCAATGGAATAGAATTGAGGATCCAGACATCAACCCAAAAACCTATGAACACTTGATCTTTGACAAAGAGGCCCAAAACATTCAATGGAAAAAAGATAGTATATTTAACAAATGGTGTTGGCATAGCTGGATGGAAGTATGTAGAAAAATGCAAATAGATCCGAGCCTGTCACCCTGCACAAAACTCAAATCCAAGTGGATCAAAGACCTCAACTTAAACCCAACCACTTTGAACTTGATAGAAAAGAAAGTGGGAAATACGCTTCTACAAATTGGCACAGGCGACCACTTCCTAAATATAACACCAGTAGCACAGGCACTAAGACCAACAATCAATAAGTGGGATCTCCTGAAGCTGGGAAGCTTATACAAAGCCAAGGACACTGTCAATAGGACAAAACGCCAGCCTACAGAATGGGAAAAGATTTTCACCAACCCTACAAGTGATAGAGGACTGATCTCTAAGATATATAAAGACCTCGAGAATCTAGAGCCCCAAACCTTGAATAACCCAATCAAAAAAATGGGGTACAGATCTAAAAAGGGAATTCTT